>APFE030094323.1:217592-296570 GCA_000404065.3 Pinus taeda | reverse complement strand
CGTGAATGACTTACTTAACGCAATTGAATCCCAAAAATGATATCAATATAATGCACTGCGTAAACCCCCATACTTAAATTCAAAAAGAGTCAAGGGATCTCTACTTGAATGGTTCATGAGGCACAATACTTGCTAAGGTTTTGCAAATGGGGTAGCAAGCTAAGTGTGCTTGATTGTGGGGAAAACTCCACAGTTAAGCGCGCTTGAGCCAGAGGAGATCTGGGATGGGTGACCTCCTGGGGAAGTCTTGGTTACCGGGTGCAAGCCCCGGAAGTGATGATTGATGCTATGTGATTCGTTCTCCACATTTCACTAGTTTCAATCCCACTTCTTCACCCCTGTGACCATCACCCGATGCAATGAGTGCTAAGTGAAGAACTATTCAAATCATGAGAAATTAGTCACTTACGACTACCTCTCATGAAAATGGTCATACGTGAATGACTTACTTAACGCAGTTGAATCCCAAAAATGATATCTAATATAATACATTGCATAAGCCCCCTACACTTAAACTAAATTGACCTATTTAATCCATGCAAATTTAGTCGAATTCAAGATGTATAAATATTCATATTATAAAAAATTATATTTATATTTAATTATATTTATGTTAATATTTTGGAAAATTCCCGAAGAGTTGTATTATAGATTTATTTTTGAAAATCTTGATCAAATTCATGGAAGGGCTAAACATAAAGAAAATTTAAATTTGCGTGATGTATGTTGCGGGGAAATTTAATGTTCGAAGTAAACTTTTTATTCAACCCCTCAAGCAATTTTAAATTTTATCGCTCCAGTAAATTTAAGAAAATTAAATTTACTCTTCTAAATTATATTAGAAATCAAATTTGACGTGTTCAGCGTATGCACATTTAATCGAAATCGATATGCAAAGAAATGTTATATTTAAATAAATTTAAAGTATAAAGTAAATTGAAATCTTACACATTCAAATTTAAAATTTATTTCACATTGTATACAAAACCATTTTTAAATTTTATGTAGGTTGGATTAATTTGACTACCTGATAATGCACGAAGAAAAAAATAATTTAAACGTTGCGAAACCTGGAACAACAAACAACAAAATTATTCTGAAAGGAATACTCTCAAACAAAAAGAGGAAAACCCTCGCATGTGGAATAAGGATTGACTCGAAAGATAAAGATAGGTAGGATTGAGATGAATTAAATCATTACAACGAACCTTCCATTTAGCAATAATTTCTATTCTGCCACCACTGAAGTTGTGATCTTGACCTGAAACTAAGGACCCAATTAATTTTTAATAATTGTCAGGGCTCTGGAAAACGCAGAGCTTCTGAGGGAATTAGTGGCGGGGGGATAAAGGATCTAATTCAATGCAACAGATTATCTTTTATTGCCAAAAAAAGACTACTGATTTTTGTTTTCAAACAGTTTAAAGCTAATAAAGTTTTATATTAAAACTTCCACATTGAAAAAAACACAACATGTTACAAAAGTCCAAGAATATAGTTATGGATATCTCATAAAGCAATTGCTAAAGTTCAATCAAGATTTTTTTGAACTGTAGGAAAATATTTATGGATATCCTCATAAGATTATTGTTAAAGTTTAATTAAGATTTTTTTTTCAACAAAAATACTTGGCATAAAACTCTCTAAGTAAGTCTTCATGATCTATAAATATTAAATGAGGTAATAATCAGCTTTGGTTATGAAAATTAACGTCCCCATTAATTCAAAAAGAGATCTCTTATTTGGCTCATGAACACTTGAGTTAACTCTCTAGACTAAAGTGCAATCAAGATAGCTAACAAGTCCATACAAATAAATGAAAATGAATTGACGAAAAAAAGGTGGGTAGTTGATGGAAATGCCTATAATAATTGAGAGAGGTGACAAAGACCGTGATATAAATAACTTCAATATTTAACAAATTAATTTATTTCATCATTTTTATTAATAACAAAGAAAGAGTTGTAAGAAATTCCAAAATTTAAATTATTTTTCTTTCCACGGTATTGATAATTTAGTAACAACAATGTGATTTACTCATTTAAAAAAATAAAAAATCTATTTTTGTTTATAAAGATTAGTGAAATTTTAAATTGTGAATTATTTGATGTGAAAGAACTATATCTTAGTTATTCTCATCTAAATATTAAAATTATAATAAATAAAAAAATGAAAATCAAATCATGTCTAAATTTATTTCTTTAAAAAAATATTTATTTCTTAATTAAAAAACCTAAAAAAATATTATTACCTATGATATATCCCCACATAATAAAAATTGAAATTAAAAACTCCTTAAATAAAATTAGTTGAACTAAAATCATGATTAAAAAATTATCCATATAAAATATAAATAAACTTAAGTTACGTGATCTCAGATCCGACAAAAACAAATAGCAATAAATCCGACAAAACAAATAGCAATAAATCTACACTCGATATTTATAGCGAGACTTCAATAAGTAAGCACTATAACAAGTTAACACTGCTTAATGATTGACCTAATACCACGAATGGTTTGGAATGCCTACTCACTAATACGTTTAGGTAAAAAATTAGCGCACCACTATCACGAGCATAAGCAAGTAATAACTAACATGGATGCTCAATCACTTGACTTGACTAGTAGCACTAATATATAGGGATCATCCAGGAATGGAGGTATAGTTGTTTTGTTAAATGAGATGTTTCAAATATTGGCATGTTTACCTGGTTGACCATCCTCTCCTATCTCTTCCTATCTTCCTAAATGAGAGCTACTTTCCCGTTATTGCTTTACGTTAGGTTGTGTGATTTCCAATTTGAGGAGTTGCATAATTGTGTTTTGGGTGAAGGTGATATTTTGTAATGCATTTTCAACATTTGTATTTTAGTGGGTTTCTAACTTTTTCGATTTTCACTACTAGTCTTTTTATTTTCTTTTCTTTCACTTCTCACCCATTTTCCCTTCCAAAGGATAACAATCCCTCGCCCATTTTCCCTTCCAAAGGATAACAATCCCTTTTTCGTCTTTTTAGCTTTCCTAACATCCCACAATTGGCCAATATTGTGACTCTAATACCACTGTAAAAAATTTCTTTTCTTTGACTCTAACCTTTTTCACTTCCAACAGATAACAAACCCTTTTTTTTTTTTGTGTCTTTTTAGCATTCCTTAACATCCCACAACTGGCCAAGATTGTGACTCTAATACCACTATAATCCTGAGACAAAAAAAAATATGACAACGATCTTTCAAATTCTTTAACACTAACCCATTTTTTCTTATTTTATTTTATTTATAACTAGCACTCAAAAAACATTTAATAAACTTCTCCAACAAATTAACTATACATTTCACCATACCATAATGAATTGATACAAAATCTCTTTGTTTGATTATGGTAATCAACAAGGCCAATTCAACCATGACTAATATTTTTAATTCTAATCAAATATGATTTACCGAGTGCTATATGCATTTGAGAGCTTCGATGGCTATGTTTGTGATAACCTCACGCCAAATAAAAGATCAACCTTTAGTTTTGTTTCAACTTCACAATATAATAACACGATGGCACTGCCCTGCAACGAACATAGTGGTCAAGATCTTAAGAAATCATGCATTCCTCAGCGAAGGGTCCACGACCTTTATCAATACGAGTGCGCTGTATGTATGGATCGACAGCCCTCAACGTATTAGATCTGACACCCCTGCACAGTTGGTCAACGTGGTAATCCGTCGACTCAGACTTTTTGCAGTCACAACAAACACAGCAACTTCCTTGCCACCTTCTGTTGATGCTTTTAACACCTAGCCCACTAATAATGGATCTAATATTTAAAGAAAAACGTAAGGACTCAGTTTGGGATGATTCTATGATGTTTGGGCTTACGACCTTCGATCCGAATACAATAATGAATACCCACCGCAAGGATGTGACCTGTGAATGGATTATAGCTTTGTTTATCCGCGCGGAAAAACGAATACCCACAACTAGCATTAATAGATGCATAAAACCCCTGACGGGAAATTAAAAAAATGAGCCAGCTAAGGTGATTTCTGAGAACCACCGAAACTGGGTTTGCCGATTAGGGTAAGGCTCAACAACACCGAAGCTAGCTTGAAAGATCTCGTCTGAGACTCTTCTTTTCTTGAAAACTCGTTTGAGCTTCGAGATTAATGCTAAGAGAAAAATTCCAAATGCATGCTCTACTTTAGTTTCTCCTCCTGCTTTTAAAGCTTGATTACTCGAGAGAAGCCATGGGCAATTATCCTTTTAAAGTTTGATTGCTCGAGAGAAGCCCCGGGCAATTATGGGTGAAAAATTATTCGGGCAAAACTATTTGATCTATGTTTTTTTTTTAATTTCATTTATTGAGCTCAATTTTTTTGGGAATATTATAAAAATCAATAAGATGAATAAGGTAATTTGAAAAATGGTTAAATAATTACATTTAAAAAAATTGTGGGTTCTTAAGAAAATTAAAGTGTAAAAGATATGTTTAAAAAAAAATTGATGTTTTCCTAAACTTGCATCAAAATCACCAATATTTAAAAGAAAATTATCCATACTTAATATAAAAAAAAAAAAAAATTAAAGTGTCAAAAATATGCTCTAAAGAAAAATGTATTATGAATCAATACTTTTCAAAATCAAATGATTTTTTGCTACACCTAAAAATGTGAGAACAGTTAGAAATAATGAAGAAATGGTTATATGGTTGTAACGTTACCTTCTTACTTTAGGAGTTGTTCCTAGAATTTAGGAGGTTGGTTTCAACTACCTATTTTTCAGTCATGTATTTAATATGTAATATTCATTCATTGTACGTATTGAGTGAACGAGAGAGAGAGAGTCCCCTCCTTGTATGAGTGCAGTCTCCAGGTGATGTACACACCTGTGAGCTGCAACTCCTTCTGATTAATTCAAGTTTCATTTTTTTTATCTTGGTATGAGAGCTTAGGGTAGAGGTAGCCTTAACTTTTGTTTTTGTTTTTTCTGGGATGTATCATTAGTTACAGATCTGTACATGTAGAGATAGCTGTGTGATCAGGTGGACCTGCAGTAACACCTGAAGCGAGAAGGCATCAGATGACTGATCATCACTGAGCCGAAGGAAGGGTGGAGCGAAAATTCGGAGCGGAATTTTTTTTTTTTACAGAAGGTGTAGTGATTGGCGCGGTTTTCTCAAGAACAGTCGCGCTATTGGTGCAGGTTTGGAACTGTAAATCGTGCCAGAGAAAACAAAGATCATTTTGGCGCGGATCCGTGGTCGATAAGCGTGCCAAGATTCCTGCACATCGCGAATTTCCATTTCCCGAAATTAGCGCGGGTTCTGCACTGTTTTGAGCGCCATCCCTTTCTCTCTGTAAATCTGCAATCTTTGTTGCAGATCGAAGTTGCCCGGTCGAGGCACATTTTCCCGGTGGTGGCGAACTGAGGATCCTTGATCAGCTCGGAGGCAGCAGATCGGATCTGCCCGGTGGTGGCGATTTGAGGTGCTGTGATCCACTCGAAGGTAGCAGATCGGACTTGCCCGGTGGTGGCATAGTGTAGCTCCTCAGTCTGTTTGGTGGAAGCAGATCGACTTTGCCCGGTGGTGGCGTGCTGGAGCTCGCTTGTTGATCTGTTCGGTGGAGACAGATCGGTTTGCCCAGTGGTGGCATAGTGAAATCCTTGATCTGTTTGGAGACAGAAGATCGGACTTGCCCGGTGGTGGCACAGAGAAGTTCCTGATCTGTTCGTGGTAGCAGATTGGACTTGCCCAGTGGTGGCCGATTAGAGTGTTCAGTGGTGTAAAAATCAACAACAGTCTGGAATCATACCTCCACGAGTGTGGCAAGCTCGATGGAACAAATTTTTCCAACTGGAAGTTCAAAATGCAAACCTTGCTGGAGAGTGCGAACACGTGGTCGATCGTCTTGGGAAATGAATAGAGAGCCGGAACTGCAACCCAAGAACAGGACTGGGATAAGAGAGAAACAAAGGCAAAAGTAATACTGAAGATGTCTGTCAAAGACAACATTATCCCTCATATTCGAGACTGCAAGTCGGCTATGGACATTTGGAATACGATCGAGGGTCTGTACGAGACACGGAACACAAATCATGTTCTTGCACTCAAAGGAAAATTATATGCACTAAAGATGGGCGAGAATGAATCTGTTGATGGATTCACAGCCAGAATCAAGGATCTGAAAGACAAATTGGGATCCATTGGAGAAAAGGTATCAGACTCAGATCTGGTTACCCTCACACTGAACAGGATGACCGATGAATATCAAACATTCATCTCAGGGTTGTCAGCGAGGGAGAAAGCCCCATCCTTTGATGAGCTGACAGTGATTCTGCTCCAGGAGGAGGAGCGAAGACAAAATCTGAAGACCCAGAGCAATGACCTTGCTCTGATGGCAAAGAGAAGACAGCACAGAGGAAAGCAGCACCAGTACCAACACCAGCAACAGCAACCGCAGCAGTAGCAGAAAGGGGCCAACTCCTTTCAAAGGAAACCATCTGGAGGTATGAACGATAACTATGTTAAGAGATGTTTTTATTGTGGAAAGCCTGGTCACCAGATCAGAGAGTGTTACAAGAAGCAAGCCGATGAAAGGAGAAGCAAACAGAAGAAACATCAAGGTTGTTTTGCTGAAGAAGATGAAGATCACAGCTATGATCTTAGGCTATTTACAGTCGACTGTGCACTTTCAGCATCAAGAGGAGATGATGACAATACATGGTATGTCGATTCAGGCGCATCCTCGCACATGACTGGTAAGAAAGAATATTTTGAGTTTCTTGAAGAATCTGCATGCGGATCCAAAATTTATTTGGGTGATGACAGTGGGTATGAGATCAAAGGTTGTGGAGATATTCCTGTTAAACTACCAAGTGGCGATATCAAACATCTCAAAAATGTTTTATATGTTCCAGGAATCAAAAAGAATTTGATCTTTGTCTCTATGATAACAGACCAGGACATGCAGGTACAATTCTTTAAGAATGGATGTGTCATTCAGGATAGCAAATTGGAGACAGTTGCAACAGGACTACGCGTGGGGAATTTGTATAGACTGGATGCAAGGAGCATACCACAATAGGCGATGGTTGCAACAACATCAACAGCTGAGAATCTCTGGCACCAGAGATTTGGACATATCAATCTACAAGATCTCATCCTGCTTAAAAATAAAGGTATGGTCAATGGACTTCCTACTTTGCATAATATCAAAGTGGAATGTGATGGATGTGCACTAGGGAAGATGCATAGAGATGAATTCCCTGTGCATGTCAGCAGAAAACAAAGAGACATCCTAGAGCTAGTGCATACAGATATCTGTGGACCTATGCAGACTAGGTCTTTGAGAGGTGCATACTACTTTCTGATGTTTATAGATGATTGCACTAAGTTCTCTTGGGTGTATTTTTTAAGCAAAAAGAGTCAAGCTTTCCAATATTTTAAAGAATTTAAAGTGATGATAGAGAACCAAACAACAACGAAGATAAAAATTCTCCGCTCAGATCAAGGGGGGGAGTACAGGTTAAATGAGTTCATGAACTTCTGCAAGCAGGATGGGATTATACAACAGTTTACAGTGCCACACACTCCACAGCAGAATGGAGTAGTAGAACGCAAGAATAGGACCCTTGTGGAGTGCGCCAGAAGCATGCTTCAAGGTAAGGGCATTTCTAATGGTCTTTGGGCAGAAGCCATTAATACTGTTGTTTATTTAAAGAATAGGAGTCCCACCAAATGTTTAGGCTTCAAAACCCCTTTTGAAGCATTGTTTGGACTCAAACCAGCAGTTGATCATCTAAGAATATTTGGATCTAAAGCTTTTGCTCATGTACCAAAACCAGATAGGGAAAAGCTAGATCCCAAAGCCTTGAAATGCATATTTGTAGGATATGGCACAGAGTACAAAGCATACAAATTATATAATCCTATGACTCATAAAGTGTTTGCAAGCAGAGATGTTATTTTTCATGAACAGATAGAAGATGGAAAGAAAGACTCTGATGATGAAAGCCACATTCCATTCTCGATAGAACTGAACAGTGACGATGAAGAAGAACAGGTGCAGGAGTAGGAGCAGAAACAGGAAGAAGTAGCAGTAGATGGCATAATAAGTGACGATGCAGGCCTGGATAGTACTGAAACAGAAAGGGTTGAGGTGAGTCCTTTACCGAGAAGATCAGGTAAAAAGACTAAACTACCTACAAAAATTAGAGACTATGCTTTAATGTCCAAGATTTTGAACATTGTAGAACCCTTAAATTATGAAGAAGCAAGTAGATCAGATGAATGGAGGGCTGCAATGCATGAAGAAATGGAATCCATATATAGAAACCATACTTGGGACTTAGTTGAGTTGCCAGAAGGAAAAACCCCTATAGGGTGTAAATGGCTGTATAAACCTAAGATAAATGCAGATGGTATTGTAGAAAAATTCAAAGCAAGACTGGTAGCAAAGGGTTATTCACAACAGGAAAGAATTGATTTCGATGACACCTTTGCCCCTATAGCTAAACTTAATACAATTAGAATGCTAATCTGTTTAGCAACAAAATATAAATGGAAGCTACACCAGTTAGATGTTAAATTTGCAGTTTTGAATGGGGAATTAAAAGAAGAAATATATTTAGTACAACCTCCTGGATTTTTGAAAAAGGGGCAAGAGAATTTAGTGTGTAAACTGCATAAGGCACTCTATGGATTGAAACAAGCACCCAGGTCATGGTATGATAAAATTGATTCATTTTTTGTTCAACACAGTTTCCATAACGGTCTCACCGATCCAAAACTGTACACCAAGATAAATAAACAGAGGCAAATCATTTTGATCTCTTTGTATGTAGATGACATGATAATAACAGGGAATGCAAATAGTTTAATCAAGGAAATCAAGCAGCAAATGTCACCGGAATTTGAAATGAAAGACCTTGGTGATCTTCATTATTGCCTAGGACTAGAAGTATGGAAAGACTCTGGTCAAACTTTTCTAACTCAAGGAAAGTATGCCAGAAACCTGTTGGAAAGATTCAGAATTGAACAGTGTAAAACAGCAGCAACACCGTTGCAACAAAACCTCAAGTTAAGCAGTGATGATGGCACAAAATAGGTGGATGCCACTTTATATAGACAGCTAATGGGAAGTCTGATATATCTTATGACAACTAGGCCTGATTTGGCATACTCAATTAGTGTGCTGAGCCAGTTTATGTCTAGACCACTTGACAGTCACTGGAATGCAGCGAAATGTGTGTTGAGGTACCTTTGTGGTACTTGTAATTATGGTATTTTATACACTGACAGTTCTGATGTTACTTTAGCAGGTTATTCTGATTCTGATTGGGCAGGTAACCTGAACGATCGTAGATCCATCACAGGTTATGCATTTAGCATCGGATCCGGGGTTATTTCATGGTGCAGCAAAAAGCAAAGCACTGTAGCGTTATCGTCATGTGAAGCAGAGTACCAGGTGTTGTGTGTAGCCACATGCGAAGCCATTTGGTTGAGGAGATTGCTTAGTGATGCAGGCGAAGGACAAAAAGCAGCAACCAGCATCAAAACAGACAATCAAAGCACAATAAAGCTTGCATACAATCCAGTTTTCCATAAGAATACTAAACATATTAATACTCAATTTCACTTTGTACGGGAAAAGATACAGTCTAAGGAAATTTGTGTGGATTATTGTAATACCTGTGAGAATTTAGCTGACATCTTTACTAAGCCTCTAGGGTGAATAAAGTTTGAGTTATTTAGAGGGATGTTAGGTGTGCACAATAACCCTTTCTTCATTAAGCGGGGGAGTTAGAAATAATGAAGAAATGGTTATATGGTTGTAATGTTACCTTCTTACTTTAGGAGTTGTTCCTAGAATTTAGGAGGTTGGTTTCAACTACCTATTTTTCAGTCATGTATTTAATATGTAATATTCATTCATTGTACGTATTGAGTGAACGAGAGAGAGAGAGAGTCTCCTCCTTGTATGAGTGCAGTCTCCAGGTGATGTACACACCTGTGAGCTGCAACTCCTTCTGATTAATTCAAGTTTCATTATTTTTATCTAGAACTAGATTCAATGGCCATTTGATAGCTTACTTTGTTTATTGTAGTTGTCCCAACAAAGTATATATATCAATTAATGTATCAATGTATCATAATTATATTAATCTTTAAGAGAATATGTAATAAAACTATGTTTTTGTTGGTTCTCCACTACTCGTCTCTCTTCTCTTCTTCATTTACTTATGTGATTTGTTATATAACCTTTTGTTGACCTTATTACTGGTAACTATGCTTACTTTTCTGTAGATAACAACAAGTTCATCTCCAATTTTTTCTTGAAATCTCCAGACCTAGTAGATACTACTGCCTAGGATTTGGCCCCATCACTCCATTAGACACTTGATGTCTAATTTAGCCTCTTCGCTTATGTCTTCTACTTTTAGTAGTTAATTTTATTTCAGTAGTTATAACTTTAGTAGTAGTAATTGTTTATGTTTTGATAGAGTTAGACTATTGTCCATTGTCCACAGTACTAGTATCCCTTGTGGCAGACTCTGACAAGAATTGGTCCAAAGATATCTAGTTTTTTGTAAAATCATTTTGACGCAATAGAATCTTTAAATCAACAAAAAAAACATATAATACTTATGCTATAATTATTAATGTTTGTTGGTCCAACAACAATTGTTTCTCATTCTTGTTCAAAATGAAGGGACCTGCATTATAAATTTTTGAAAATTCTCTTTTTAATGATAGTTGGGTGGTTGATGTTTCCTCTTATCCTCATTATTTGGATTTTGAGATTTTTTATCTTTTGGGTTCAATCATGATTTCTGACATTTCTTTTTTTATGATCATTAGAGTTGTTGCTCTGATTACTTTGCCTTGCATAATTTTCGTATATTGATTTTGATCATCCCAATGTATTCACCTTTCCCACAACCTTCATGATCACATATTTGATTAGATTGTTTCAACAATTTTATAATAAAAAGATCTTCATGATCACATATTTGATTAGATTGTTTCAACAATTTTATAATAAAGAGATCTTGGTGCATTAGACTATTTCAAACTTTGACTACTTTCATCATTTTGATACTTTATTTTGACAATTATTCCTTTTGAATTGTTTGACCAATTCCAACTTGACTTAGTTCTCATATGGTATTTTCATAATTTTTATCACTTTAACATGTAAATGCAAAATATACAAAATATATAAATTAATGTAGTAAAAATATTATAAATTAATCTAATATAAAATATGTATAACGTAGAATAAATATTAAATAAGATATTATGTATAATATAATATAAAATATTACTTATATGTAATATATTCAAATGAATGTTATATCACATCACCTTTTATGCATATATTAGATATCAAATCATTATAACCCACAGTAGAACAATTCCATAACGTATATATAATGTAAAGAGCGTGTTTTAGATGTATCATTTTATAGGTTTCGTGGTCGTGTAAACATGTAATAAAAGACCATACATATTGTCAATATAAAAGAAACATTAAAATGAAAAATATAGGACGAAGGGGCAAAGGGAAACATTACTCACGTGAGATAGACCAGTGTTAAGTCACATTTTTATATGCCTAATATCTTCAACCAAAATCATGCATTGAACTAATGCTTACGGAGGTATTTATTAATTCACTAAAGTCACTTGGAGTTTGTGAATAGAATTTCCGCATTATGTTGCAATATGAGGTCTGGGTCGGTCGTTTAACGCAAAATGAAAAGGGCAAATGAACACTGGAAATTAATGAATATATATAATAATAAAAAACCCACCATATACTTTGTATTGAAACCTACGAAATGACATATGAATAATTTTTTTTGTTATTCGAATGAATGCATAGTGTAAGAAGAACGCAACATAAACATATACCGCAAACAAGGATGACACGCAGTGGTAGTACCTGCCGGATAGAAAAGTTAACGTGGGATGTGTAAAACATTGTTATATTATTGGTTGATATTAGAGTAGTGAAAAAGTGGTGGGACAAAAAAACAAAAAAAAATCAAGATTATGAAATAAAAATGGAGTAATTGAATTAAGTGGAAGAATTTTCCGGTTTTCGTTTTCATTTGGAAAAAATTTCGTCTTTGGCAATTGGCAATTCCTCCACCCTCCACCACCTTTTGGCAACCCCGTCACCCTTCGACATCAACTACAGAGTGTCGTCTGACACATCATCCCGTCTGGACGATTCTTGGTCACATCTAACCGTGGGCGATGGGCTGTCTGGAGTGGGTGGTCAGTGTTCAAACTATGGCCAAAACCGCGCGTGATCTCCCCCCATTTGCACGAGCTCGAACTCCGAATTTCCTTCAGAACTCTCAAACTAGTCGATTGTAAACCGCTCCCCATTTGCCATATAAATTCTCAAACCCGGGTGATTGATCAGGAAATGAGGCAAAACCGCTCCGCATTTGCCATCGAGTTCAGACACAGTGTCGCGATCATAAGTAGAAAACCAGGCAAGTAAACGTAGCTTTAGATCCTCAGTTTTTTGTAGCAATTCGTCATTATCATTTTTGGACAATGTCTCGGGTTCGTTTGTGAGGGAGGGCCACAGAGCAGTCAGACAAGAGTTCCTTGTGCCTACCTAGCAGCAACCCAAGCATTGAATGCTTTGATCATTTTACCATTTTTAAAGGACAAGCTTTAGCATTTCAGACTTTACAGTCCACGAACTTTTTGTGTGTTAAGATTGAGATCATTTGCATATTGCTTCAATGGCTGATCATTAGATTTAATTCACTACTTGCCTGCAGGACTGCAAGCATTGAATCTAGAATAACATTGAATATACAACTAGAAATGTAATAATAGAGGTAGAACAAAATAAACCATGCAAAGCCCTGAGAGTGGGAGTGAGAGGGCGATGGACATGGCAGCGCCATTATATTTTCTCTGCAAAGGAATATGAGCAATATTTCATCGGATTGCTAGGAACTTGAGAAAACGTGTTCATGAATAAATTAGAATAAAGAAAACTTATAAATAGTAACTTCCATGAAAAAAAGTACTACAGTGAATCTAAACTTTTAACTGCCTCTTTATACTTGTGGAACTGAATTGCTAGGGATGGATAGATTGATGAGTGATTGGGCATTACAGTGATGGACCTAACCTCATATTCATCTCAGAACTGATAGATTGATGAGTGATTGGGCATTACAGTGATAGACCCAACCTCATATTCATCTCAGAACTAATAGATTGATTGAGTGATTGAGCATCACAATGATGGACCCAACCTCATATTCATTTAAAAACTAATCAATTATTATGTTGATATAAACCAATTTATCATTTTAAATGAATAGAGGGTCATCGGGTCTTCATTATAACCAGTTGACATAAGGCATTACACTGACATGGCTGAGTAAAACTCTAGACAATCAATATTGTTTGCAACTAGTTGACACAAGGCATTACACTAACCACTGACCAAGCTCATTAACACCGTGGAAAACCAATTGACATAAGAAGTATGGTATCTTAGCAACTATATGTTGTCCCTAACAAGAACTCACAACTAGTGTGAAATTGTTGTCAACCATGTCCCACAATCACAATTACTATTTGAATAGGAAACAGATTAATTATCATGTTAATGGAGGACCACTTTCAGTCTGTTGATACCCAAGCACCATCCCTCAAGAAATCAATCCTTATCAATTGTTACAAATATAACATTACACTCAACAACAACCCAAGTGTTGAATGTTTTGGTCATTTTACCGTTTTTAAAGGACAAGCTTTAGCATTTCAGACTTGAGAGAAATTACACAATAGTTGGTTGCTAACCAAGTGCGATTTGATTCTTTATTTATCACTAAACTGTTTGATCCCAAGTACTGAAACACCTCTCTTTGTCATCCTAAATATTCTGTTTCTGGTTAGGTTGATAAGCCAGTGAGCAAGTTGGGCCAATCCTATCATCAATTGTTGCTTGTTGCCTATTTAGTATTATGCCCTTCTTCCTTGCTTTCTAGAAATTGTATATGACCTTGAGTGTGAGCCTGTCCAAGCTTCCATCGAGGAGTACATTTTTTATAAACTGTGCCAAACCCACTGTTGGGAGTGGGATCTCCGGAGGACATTTTTGGAGCTAAAAGCCCTTGTTTAAGTCAATTTTTATAATGTTATTATGAAGACTCCGCAATTTGTGGTCACGAAGCGCGAAGGTGTTATGTGTCATAAAGGGTAGTCCTCCCTTAGTTTTGTAAAAGTAAAGTCGGCTGTGAGAGAATTACCCATGGTCCGCAGACCATGGGATTGTATAAAAAGAGCTAAGCTCTAAGTAGTTTGAAAAATATAGACAATGATGAATGATGTAATAGAATCATACCTTTAGAGCAAGATGTCTATGTCATGGGTTGTAGCATAGGTAGAGGCTCTGCAGCTGAGTGCATAGAGGCTTAGGGTAGAAGTCCGTAGCTGAGTGCGCGGACCCTTGCAGCGGTGTGCTTAGGGCAGACAAAGGTTGTAACCACTTGGAAGATATTAATAAAGAAAGATATTCTGCAATTTCTGTGTCTTTATTCTATTGATGCATCTTGATATGTTATGCATGAATTTTCTTTATTATGCTTATATGATGCACTAATGAATGCAATTACATTGAGTAAGTGAACGCATTTACAAATATCTGTTTACACGGGGATAGCTATAATTGTTTGATAAGATAAGCAAGGCACTTATATTAATTGGGGAATTTGTATGACACGCTTCCATATTAGCGCGAAAGTATGTTAGAAAATTATATATTATAGAGCAATGGAACACATAGAATATAGCAGAAATATAAACACAGAAAACACATGAAACCAGAGAGGCACAAATATACGTGGTTCACCTAGTTTGAGTTATGTCCACCCCGAATAGCCAATCCTTCCTTTCTATTATCTAGCAAATTGAAGAGACACAACCTACAACTGATCCACTGTAACATCCATTGTTTTCTCTCACAA
Organism: Pinus taeda; assembly: GCA_000404065.3. NCBI lineage: Eukaryota > Viridiplantae > Streptophyta > Pinopsida > Pinales > Pinaceae > Pinus > Pinus taeda. The sequence goes on along the minus strand of APFE030094323.1, from coordinate 281,563 downwards.
TCTCACCTCTTTGTTTCATGCTCCGAGAATACACATCTATTACACAGCATCAATACAATGCCCTCATATGAAGAGAGGGGTTGCCTTCTAGGGAAAAAACCCTAAGCTAAACATAAGTTCGATCGTCAGATCATCTTCCTAATGAACGACCCAGAATGACTAGAAATTACTATACTATTACAAGGCAATTTTACATTTGTTTTTAGCTTTGGGGGCGCTGCCCTCGAAACCCCTGTCGGCGTACCGCTAGCCCCCAGACCCCCCTAGCCGGGGGGATCGGTCCCCCCCTGAACCCTCACGGGGGGGATAAGTCCCCCCTGCACCCCTCCACGTGGAGGGGTGTACAAACTTCCTGGGGTATACATTCGGTTGAAACAAAGACCTCTAAATAATCATGATCCACATCCAACAATCTCCCACTTGGAGAATGATTGTAGCAACTCCACCGCTGCTTCATTTGCTGGAAAATGACTCCTCTTTGGACCTAGCTATTTCTCATCTTCATCGTCATCCTTGAAGACCAATTGAAACTGAGCATATTCTCAGCTTCTCCCTCATTACAACTTTTGTTACCATATCTGCAAGATTCTGGCTAATGTGTATCTTTTCCAGCTTCAACTCTCCATTTTCCAACACTGATCGTATGAAATGGTACTTGAGCTATATGTGTTTAGTCTTGGAATGAAATGTTGAGTTCTTTGCAAGATGAATGGAAATTTTTCTATCATTGTTTAACGTTCCCATATCATGCTTCTTACCCAATTCACCCATAAACCTTTGTAACCAAATCATTTCTTTACTAGCCTCTATAGCAGCAACATACTCTACTTCTATTGTTGAAAGTGAAACAACACTTTGCATTTTTGAAACCCAACTGACAGTTTTTCCACCTACAATAAATATATATCATGTAGTGCTCGTCTTGTTATCTTCGTCACCTACCATATCTGCATCAACATATTCCTGTAGAGAAATGTTTGAACCACCAAAGCATAATGCATGATTTGTGGTACCTTTCAAATATCTCAGAATCCATTTCACTGTCATCCAATGTTCCTTTCCTGGATTGTTCATGTACCTACTTACAACTCCCACAACATGTGGAATATCTGGCCTTGTACAGGCCATCGTATACATTAAGCTTCCAACTACTGATGCATATGGAACTTTACACATATAATCCATGCCTTCTTGGGTCTTTGGGCACATTTCCTTACTAAGTCTAAAATGGTTAGAAAAAGGTGTACTATCTGGTTTTTCATTGTGCATATTAACTCTTTTGAACACCTTTTGTATGTACTCATTCTGAGACAATGTTAATTTGCGATTTTTCCTATCTCTAGTTATTCTCATACCAGGGATTTGTTTTGCAACTCCCAAATCCTTCATTGCAAATGAATTTGCCAATTTTCTTTTGAGCACATTTATTTCCTGCATGTTAGACCCTACAATAAGCATGTCATCCACATAGAATAACAATATAATATAGCTACCATCATTTTGCATTTTCAGATAAACACAATGGTCAGAGTGACATTTAGTATAACCTTGTTCAGACATGATCTTGTCAAATTTTAGATACCACTGCCTTGGAGCTTGTTTTAAGCCATACAAACTCTTCTTCACCCTGCACACTAGTTTCTCCTTGCCTTTCACCTCATATCCTTGTGCCTACTGCATATATATCTCTTCCTCCAAATCCCCATGGAAAAAGGCTTTCTCTACATCTAATTGCTCAAGATGCAAATCTTCAACTGCTACTAGACTTAAAATAGTTCTGATTGAAGTCATTTTAACAACAAGAGAAAATATTTCATCAAAATAAATACCTTTCTTCTATGCAAATCCCTTCACCACAAGTCTAGCTTTGTACCTTTGCTTTCCTCCATCTTCTTCCTTCAGCCTGTAAACCCATTTATTCTGCAATTTAGTTCTACTTGCAGGAAACCTGACTAAGTCCCAATTTTGTTTATGCATTAAGGAGTCCATCTCGTCTTCCATGGCTAGCTCCCACTTCTTTTTTCTTTCAATCTGCATTGTTTCTTCATAACATTCGGGTTCACCAAAATCAGTCAACAATAAATAATATAATGAAGGAGAGTATCGTTCAGGGGGTATACTTATCTTAGTAGATCTTCTAACACCACTTTCAAGTGTTTGTGGTGCCTATTGTTGTTGTGGTGGTTGTTGTTGTTGTGGTTGTTGGTTATTATTATTTTCAGGCACCTTTACTTTTTCAGTGATCTCATCAAGAACTATGTATTCCTTGCTTTCTTTTTCCTGTTTCTTTTCCTGCAAATGATTCTTATACAAGGACTTTTCATTGAATATTACATCTTTTCTCCTAATGATTTTGTGATTTTCATAATCATATAAGCGATAACCAAAATCTTTAACACCATATCCAATAAAGGTACATTTCTTTGATTTTGCCTCAAGCTTTGTTCTATTTTCTTTATTAATATGGACAAAGGCCTCACAACCAAAAGACTTTAAAAACGAATATTTTACCTTTTTACCTGTCCATGCTTCCTCTAGATCACCACCATCCAAGGAAATTGAAGGCCCTCTGTTTATTAGATAAACAACAATATCTATAGCATCTGTCCAAAATTGTAAAGGCAATCCTGAATGCAATCTCATGCACCTTGCACACTCCATGATTGTTCTGTTCATCCTTTCTGACACACCATTTTCTTGTGGTGTTCTTGGAACTGTCTTCTCTCCGTGAATTCCATGCTATGAATAGTACCTATCAAACTCTTTGTTGCAATATTCACCTCTATTATCTGATCTGATACACTTCAATTTCTTTCCTGTCTCAATCTCAACCAAAGCTTTCCATTTCTTGAAAGTATCAAATACATCAGATTTATTCTTAATACAATAAATCAAGTTTTCTAGTTGCATCATCAATAAAAGTAACATAATAACGAGAGCCACTAAGAGATGATACCTGAGCAGGTCCCCATACATCTGTGTGCACAAGTTCTAATTTTTCACTCTTCTTTTCTTTCCCAACTCTAAGAAATCTGACTCTCTTCTGTTTTCCATAAATGCAATTCTCATTGAAGTCCAAATCAGCATTCTTCAAACCCGACAACAAATTTCTTGAGTGAAGAACCTTCATCCCCTTCTCACTCATGTGTCCGAGCCTATGATGCCATAATGCTGCGTCTGCTCCTTTGGAAGTTAAAGTATTAACAGAGTTAGAAATACTATTGCATAAATACAATGTACCAACCTTTCTGCCTTTTGCTATTACCAGGGCTCCTTTGGTGACCTTCCAAGCTTTATCTGTGAAAGTTGTCACACAACCTTCACCGCCTAACTACCCTGTTGAATCAGATTTTTCTTCAGATGTAGAACATGCCTTACCTCCTTTAGTAGCCATTGGTTTCCATTCTACTGTTTTTCAAGAACCTTACCCATTCCAACAATTTTACAGGGTTTATATCACACAAACGGACTTGTCCAAAATCTCCTTGACCATAGTCATGAAAATATTTCTTAACAGGTGCGGCATGGAATGAGGCCCCTAAATCTACCACCCAGGAATCAGTAATATTTTCGAAAGAAAGAATCTAAGCATCTTGTAACACCTCAACTGTCACATTTGCTTCATAATTGTTTTCTTGCTGTGCATCTCCTTCTTTTCCCTTCTAAGATCTACAGTCTTTCTTTAGGTGTCCTTTCTTTTCGCATTTCCAGCAGACTATCCCCAATCTGGACTTGGATCTACCTTTCCTTGATTTACTGTGATATCCTGAGCTCTTTCTTCTTTCCATTTTTCTTTGCCTAGACTTTGCACTCAAAGCATTACCCGATGTCTCACCGGAGCTTTTCTATCGCATTTTCTCACTAAGGATAGCACCGACAACATCATCAAAATTTAAAGTAATAGATCCAGACACAGAGTTAATAATGACCATTACTAAACCATTCCAACTTTCTGGCAATGACCACAAGAATAACAGAGCTCTAACTTTATCATCAAATTTTACCCTTATAGAACTTAACTGACTTGTAATAGTTTTAAAATCATTTAAATGGTTTACAATAGATCCACCTTCTGACATCTTCATATTAAATAACTGTTTCATAAGAAATAGCTTGTTTGAGGCCGAGAATTTTTCATATAGTTTCGCCAACACCTTAATCAAACCCTTTGTCGTTGTTTCCTTCGAAATGTTAAAGGCGACTGATGCTGCAAGGCACAACCGTACTATTCTGAGTGCCTTTCTATCGAGAAGGTTTTGTTCTTCATCTGTCATACCCGTCGGCATATTTGTTTTTCTAATACAAATGATCTTCCATCTGCATCTTCCACAATGAGAAGTTTTGGCCATTAAATTTCTCAACCCTAAACTTGCCATCTTACACCATTGGTCCCACTCAAACTAGGAACCCTTCTCTCCTTCGAGTTTTTCAGCCAAATAGACCTTCAACTCTGATACCAGTTGTTAGAAAAGTATATATTACAAAGTAATGGAACACATAGAATATAGTAGAAATATAAACACAAAAAACACATAACACCAGAGAGACACAAATATAAATGGTTCACATAGTGTGGGCTACATCCACCCTGAACAGCTAGTCCTTCCTTTCTATTATCCATCAAATTGAAGAGACACAACCTACAGGAGATCTGTTGTAATATCCTATGTTTTCTATCACAGTCTGACTTGTCTGTTTCTCGCTCGGAGAATACACATCTATTACATAACATCAATACAATTCCCTCATACGAAGAGAGGAGTTACCTTCTAGGGAAAAAAACCCTAAATTAAACATAAGTTCTACCATCAGATCATCCACCTAATGAATGGCCTATATTGACTAGAAATTAGTACACTTTTACAAGGTAATTTTACATCTTTTTTTAGCTTCAGGGGCGCTGCCTCTGAAACCTCCGCAGGAGGACTGCTGGCCCCCAGACACCCCAGCCAGGGGGGATCGGCCCCCCACCCCAAACCCCCGTGGGAGGGAAAAGTTCCGCCCCCACCCCCCTGCGTGGAGGGGTGTACAATCTTTCCTGGGGTAAACACCTGGCTGAAACAAAGACCTCTAAATAATGCTACTCCACACCCAACAAAGTATCTGAGTAGTAGGCTTGGGATGTGCGAAGGATGATTGTATCCTTTCACAGAGGTATTGAAGGACGGAATAGATGGTTTGTCCTGCAAGCCCTATAGTGAAGCAACCTCTATGAAGGAAGGGATAGAGGGAATTAAACGACATCACGACCATCTCAGGGTGCGGAAACTTGGTTCCTGCATCCCCCAATACTGCTTTGGGTGAGACTTCAATATGCACTCTGTGGGATGATGCCAAAAGGGCTAATAGTGTATGGATTTATTTGGCTAATTAACGATGAACATAGGTCAAGCCCCATCAATCCAACAAATGGTTCTGTTGCTCGGACTAGAATCTGTATAAGAGATGTGTGATGTCGTATCATTGGAATCCAACTAAGAAGGAGATTGGAGATTGGTTGGATAGAAACATCTACGAATTCATGACACAATAGAGCAGAAATTTGCAACTGACAAAGGAATAGTGGTTGGACAAATACTTGTATACAGAGATCCAACGAGATCTTTTTCTGCTCCTTCCCTATTGATCTATACAAGTGGATTGCAAAGCTAGCAGATAGCCAAGGAACGTGGAAACTTGGTATCTCTATTGTGTGGACCCCAAAGCTAGTGCGAAGGTTGGAAGCATCGGAGGATAAGATCGCTTGCATTGTCGATCATTGGCTTGATTGCATCTTAGGAGGATTTGTGGCTGAATTCGCGGTCGACACCTCAGTCAGCTATAGCTAGTCAGAGTGGTGCTTTGTCAAAGGAACGTGAGGTAAGTACGTGAAATCCCTGAATGCTTGGATTAAAATGTTATTTTGTGAAAAATGGGTTTTGTGGCTACCTTTATGTTCGTAGCTACATGAAGCGGAAAAACTTACAGGAGCGAAGGACAAAAGGGTTTGGAGTATAGTTGATCCAGGAGCATCCATTGATCCAATTCCACATGTGTTCAAAGTGTCGTCATCATTGTTCATGGGTGCCATTCAGTGTCATTGTCGCCTCTGTTCAGCTTCGACAGATCGACAATGTTGGTTATGATCAGGTTGTTCATGTAATGTTATAGTTTCATGGCATTTAGTTGATGTGATGTTGTACCTAGCCGTTGATTTATGTCATTGACAGTTTCGCTAGGGTTTGGTCAATGACATGTGTTTTGTCATTCGAATTCACAGGATTTGTGGTTGATATACTTGATTGTGTAAAAGGATTCAAGTTAAAGTACCTGATCAATGACATAGTCTTTTTGTTGTCACTGCTAGTGTCAGTTTCAAAGATGTGATGGTCGTCATCGTGCAATGTTGACGAATGTCGCACGAAGACCACAAGGAAGTACAAGGGCTGATCTTCTGGTAAAGGCTTCAATTTCATCGATGTCACTGTACATAACTGACACAGATCTATGAACAGTTAAACAAAACCTAAAACCTAAGCCTAGACCTAAACCTTAATGCCTAAGCTATCATATTTATCTTTGTTTACCCTAAGAATCCTAATGCATTATTTTCCCCTAAATATAAACCAATGCATTCTATGCCTAAAATCCTATATTATCCACATTTCTAAACCCTTATTTACATCCTATATATTAAAAATCCATAACCAAACCCTAACCTATCACCTATTGCATTCAAACTACATTCAAAACCCTATCACCTAATCGTCGACCTATTTCAAATGTTAAAACAATACAAAAACATTGCAAATTAAATATAAATCACATAAAAATCCTAACTGCTGGACAAAAACCGCAACAAAGGACCATGTGACCACATATGAGAAAACATGAGAGGTCAAGGATAACCACGTGGGGAATTGACAGTGTCAGAACCATAGCCGGTTGTTAGCCATGTGAATGGTATGGAGGTTAGCCATCGGGAATTGTCATCATGTGAATGAAACCCAATTAACCGCGCAGTTAGTGGGACCGTTATTGGAACCACCGAAGCCCTAACCGTGGGGGCTTCTCCACCTGTTCACATGTGGTGTCGTAAAACCTCCACCCGATTAAGAAACTGTTAGTAGTTTTTGGGGTTATACTATGGTTTATTTATGGATTTTTATTGTTTTTTTGTTAACAAATTAATTCGATGCCATGACTAAGCCCTGAGGTGGCTAAATACAACCCAGAAGTCAGCCAATACGCAACCAAATTCACCATACATCTAGCTAGGGATGTTATTATGCATTTTCAAGCCTATAAAGGCAAAATTGTTCATCGGAGAGAAAAAAGAGTGGAATTTGAGTTTTCATGTGCAGGTTCTGGAGGATAGAGGTGATTTTGTTTTCAGAGTTTTGGGAGCATCCAGAGTTGGATTTGGAAACCGTAAGCGGCATTGGAAAGCTGGTTCAGAGAGATATCTGATGATAATGACCAAAAGTGCTTATGTGCACATTTAATTTGGTATTTTCACTGTGTAATCGACTTCTTCTCTCTCATTCCTAATAAAACGGTCGCCCATCTTGAAAGCGGACCTAGAGACGTAGTCCGTCAGGGACAAACTCCGTAATCAATATTGTTATCTGGTAAATCTATGTTTTCGCCATTTATACTTCTATTTTTCATCTTTCTTATGTTTTATCAGATGTCGTAAAGTGTCTCGCTCCAACATTTTTCCTCGTTTTCTGTGCTTTCGGTTATCATTCAAACTCACTAATGGCTAATCAATTCTACATCAATTTTAGTATATGATCATATCAGATTATATAATTTGGTATCAGAGTAGGTTTTCGTTTTGTATAATGTGCTATTGAATGTTAACTAGGTCCAAGTCGCAATGAGGAGAAGGAATCCTTAAGCAGATCAATCCAAAGATTGGAAAGTGATGAGTCATTCAGAAATCGACCATGTCAGGACTTGATGTAGGTGAAAACACTGAGACTAAGATGAGTGAGTAATAGTTTTAGCAAGAATCCTTAACTATGTAGCAGATGTTGGGAGAATTGTATGAAGACAAGAAGGTGAGAGATGTAGCTTCTTCTTCGAAGGCATCGAAGCAGGACAAAGGTAAATGCAAGAAAGATAAACCTCCTTAACCTCCATCTTCTCTATCATCCTCTTATTCTTCTTCTTCTTCCAGTGTATAATCTAAAATGGAAGAGAAACCTAAGAAAAAATCTCTTTTGAAAATTGATGTTGAATTTGAGTTACCTGTTTATGATGGTGAAATGAATCCTAAAAAGCTAGACAATTGGATAAAGAAGTTAGAAGTGTATTGTTGCATTTAGAACATTTCTAAAGATAAAACTAAAATTCAGGTAGCTACACTTAGAATGGGGGAAACAAATTTAATTTGGTGGGAAAGTAAAGCTTAGTTAGATGTAAAGAAAACAGGAAAAGTTATCTCTTCATGGTCTAAGTTTTTAAAAGCTATGAGGAAATAGTTCTATCCTTTAGGATACATGCAGAAAGATGTTATTGATTGGCAACATCTGAGGCAGGGTAAAGCACAGAGTGTCCAAGAGTTTACTCAGGAGTTCAAGAAGAAAGCATTGGCGCTTGGTATTTCATTGGATACACGTGAAAGTTTGTTAACATACATCGACAATTTACATTCATATTTGCAGCATACTTTATTAATGTTTAATCCTAATGATTTTGATGAGGTGTGTGTTCAGGCCATGCATATTGAATTAGGTGGTAGACAATTCAAGTTGTCATCTAAGTCATCCAAAGAGATGGAAAACAGAGAATCTAGAAATAGTAAGGGGAACATTTCGAAGAGGAAGAAATCAACGATTGTTCAGAAGGAAAGACCTACCTGTTCTCATTGCCAGAGAATCAGTCATGATGAATCGAAGTGCTAGAAACTTCATCTAGAACTTAAGCCCAAAATGTTCGTTAAGGCAACGGATGAAAAAAAGGCATTGCAACAATCCAGCAAGACCTTGGTTTAGATTCAAGTGATGAACAGAGAATAGCCGCCATGGTTATGACAGGTAAAACTTCTGATATTGGTTCAAGTTTGAAATCTAGTGTATCTTGTTCAAACATAAATGCTCCACATGAGGCTAAATGACTTGAACTCTTCCACATAAAGATAACTTCTAAGCATACAAATATTGAGACAATGTTTGACAGTGGGTCGCAAGAAAATTTAATATTTGAACATATAGTTAATCAATTGGGATTGGAAAGACAGAATCATCAAAGACCATACCCATTAAGTTGGATTAATAAATCAACTCAGATATATGTCACAAAGTAGTGTCAGTTAAAATTTGCAGTTACATCTAAGTACATTGATGAAGTGGAATTAGATGTGGTCCTAGTAGAGAACATAAATATCACCTAAAGAAAGAAGGGGTTGAATTTATTGTTAGGGCACATAAAGTCAAATAAAACTTGGATTTAATTGTTTCAAATCAAGTTAAGCAGTTTATAAGTTCAAGTAAATATGTACTTGTTGGGTGAAAATATGTTCGTTTAATTCTGTTGTAGTACTTACCCAACTATTTAATTTGTCAATATGAGGTTTGTAAACTTACTAGGAACATGCGCTATATGTGCAGGACCGACGTGGAACTAATCTAATCTAAATTATTGAAATCAAATTAATCTAGGAAGGCATTGAAACATTAACTATGAAAGCAGGAAATTGCATAAAGGAAAAGCAATACGACATGTGAAGAATTGAATGACAAACAACATATGTGAGCTCACACCAATAAAACTATCTCAAATTATATTACAAGAATTAAATTACAAATCATGAAAGCATAACAATAAAAGATGAAAAAATAAGAATTATTTCCATTATTCATTATTCATTCCTTATTATTCAAATGAAGAGAGAGCACTCTCTTATATACATGAGGAAGATGACCTTCTCATAATTACATATCCAATATTCTCTCAAGCACTCTCAACTAATTTCCCATTATTACAAGATATGATCCCACAAATCTCTCAAGCATTTTTAACTACTTTCCCATTATTAAAAAATATGATCGCTTTGAATCCTCCACAAATCTTTCACATATCTTGGATAAGATATGCCAACCAAATCCTCCATGCTTTTCTCCTTAGTAAGTGGATAAGATATGCCAACCAAATCGTCCATGATTTTCTCCTTAGGAATTGGATAAGATATGCCAACCAAATCGTCCATGATTTTCTCCTTAGGAATTGGATAAGATATGCCAACCAAATCCTCCATGATTTTCTCCTTAGGAATATGCTTGCATAATTATCTCCTTAATATGGTGGAGGAGATATGGATAAGTCTCTTGGAATTAATTCTTCACATATTTCCTACACATCACAAAACTCACATATTCTTGAGATATATATAAAAATATGTATATTTTCTAATATTTAATCATAAATTCACTTATAATACAAAAATGAATAAAATGGAAAATAAGAAGGTGAAACCCAAATGTATTTATGAAAATGATATGATAAAAGGTTAATGGGATGATGAAATGTAAGGAATAGTGAAGAAAAAGGTGGATGAAAATATGACATTTCTGAGTCCCAACATCCTCCCCAATTGAACTTTTTGCATGTCCTCATGCAATGATGCATGGGTCTCTTTAAGAACATTTGGCATCTCGAACTTTGGCTTTACATGATGATGTCTTTAGTAATGAATGTTTCCAGGATATGTGAAAGACATGAGTAACAATTTACATTTTCTTATGGTTGGTTCTTGTGTGACAACCATGAATACAAAGAATGTTGGTTCTTATGTTAACAACATTCATTTCATTTTCTGTTCTCTTTTCTTCAATAACAATGTAAAGACTCACTAGAAATCATAATTTGCATAAGAAAGCCATTTTTTAATATTAATGAAGCATGCCAATGTTGTGTATGAAGCAAAGTGCAACAAAGTATCATTGGAAAATAAATGTTGGTGAATGGTAAATGGAGTGATAATGGTGAATAAACAAAATCATGGAAGTGAATATGTAGTGAATATAGTTCTCCCCCCCTCAACTGAATTGGTTGCATGTCCTCATTCAACCTGAAATGGCTCATGAAAGGAAATGTAGCATGGTGAGGGAATTTTCCAAAATATTCAAGTTAGCATAAAAGGAATTGCATGATTAAATATTAGAAAACAACATACCTCTACTTACCCAAGAATGATGAATTATGCAATAGGAATGTAGCTTCTACTGCTCTTGGATCATGAAAATGTGACTGATGTAACTGGATCCTGGATATGAAGGAATCTGAATTGCTGATGCTGAATCATGGAAAAGATAAATGCTGAAAGTGGTACTATGGTACTCTTATAGATCAGAATGCATGCTATTGTAACTGCTGAGGGAGTTGTGAAAAAGTGTATAGCCTTCACTTGCTACAAACTTGATGGTACAATTCTAAACATGCGAATGAATGTGTTGATGTCGAGCATGAATAGAAATCATTGGATTACCGGCCATTGATGCATGTTGTTAACTAATGAGTGTGAAGGTATTGGAGTACATCTTGCGAAGTGCAAATGGATGTGTCGAGGTTGAGCCACTTGCAAGATTTGAAGATCAAGGGACATTGAGGTATTCCCATGATCGCCGACGATAGAACTTGCCATTAAGGCATGAAAGCCTCTAGGTACTCAAAAGGAACTCTATTTTATTTCCCAGATAAGGTGCTGATGTCGATGGGGCAAGACTTGTTGAAAGGTGGGCCTTAAGGAATCCCACATCAGTCAACGCGAGTTTGTACAAAAACATTTGGTAGGACTATAAATGGAAAGAACTCATGGACAAGCAGTGTGGATCATCATGGCGAGGAAAACAAGGCAACGTAATCATGGAAAGGGAATGAGTTTTATTCAGAAGGTAAACTAGAAGGCAAAAATAAATTGAAAAGGATAAAGGGGTGTATGCGATTCAGAAAAATAGGCATGCATGAAGTCGTGAAAGATAAGGAAATCGAAGATGGGCTGCAACATAAGGATGGTCTAGGCATTTGGAAGGAAAAGGGGGAGTATTCATGATGCAAAAGGATTTTTGTGTAGTGGAAAATGTCATGTGCTGTGAAGAATTAGTTCCTTCAAGCGTCCAATGATGCATGTTTCATAGTGATTTCGAAAAATCACTTTTGCATTAGATTGTTTTCACTCTGAAAAGCTTAGCACCATTCCTGCATAAAGATTGTCACCATTGTGTGCCATCTCCATCGATCATTCATGTATGAAGTGACTCAAAAACAAATTAGCTCATTTTCAAGAATTTATGAAATGTCCATTTTTTAATTATTTTCCGAAATTACTGTAATTCTGGATGAAAAAGGTGTCGCATTGTAATGTTGAGCTTTCTGTATAAGCTTCTCATTGTCCTACACATAACACCAATCTCATTTCACTTGTTAGTATATGCATCCTAACTTTTGCCCACAAATTCACAAAAAATCCAACATACTTTTATTTCCCCCCAACTAGAAATATTGCATGTCCCCATGAAATGTACTCATTGATTGTGCAATAATTTTTCAAAGTGTGTTTATTGGTTTCCAGGAAAATGGATGTAAAACATTTGAAAAGGCATTGTATTTGTTAGGGAACAAGTAGTGAATTTATGAATGAATGAGGGCAATTTTTTATTTTTTTTATTTTTTAAAACAACAAATTGTTATTTGTATGTTTGAACAAAATTAAAATGAAAATTTTATTTTAGCATGTATGTTTGGTGTTGAATTAAACAAAAAAAAAAGAAAATATATGAAATGTTTTTTTTTTTAATAAATAACAAATTAAAAACAAAAGTTTTTAATTGATGTGTTTTTATTTATTAATTAAGAACAAAGATGTACATTTTAATTCAACTCTCACAATAAATCTTTTGATATAAAACCGATTGCATACGTATGTGAAAACATAGATGTGTATTACTTGTGGGTTCCATCTGTCCATGCACCAAATGTGCATTACAAAAAGCATTCTGTGGGTTCCTCCGCACTTCATTACATGGGAAAGTTGTAGTTATTGATGACAGAAAGTGCATCAATGTGATCTAGCAATTCAAGAATGGAGGCGAGCGAGTAATTTAGCTACAGTTTGGATGCACACAGTGACTTCATAAATGCGTGAGCTCAAGCTCCCATAGTTGTTTTTCCAGTGCCGGGCGTGCCAAGGTCGTCGGAATGGTGTTGCTGAATCGGTAGTGAAGAAGCAGTTCCATTACAAAATTAGAAAAAAGTAGAAAACAAGAATGAATTATCATAGTGTAAACCCAATTACTCCCACCGCCTTAGAGTGGATGCCAACATCTTCTGAACGCAACCCCTTAAAAACGTTAGTTTTGAAAAGAATTTTGTGATCAAACCAAGACAAATATAGACAAACGAAGACATGGGTTCTTTTCACAACAGAATAAATTACATAACCCAGGAATCGTTTACTTAAATTCCTAACGGTCTAAGAGGGAATCATGGTTCTTCGAGACCTTGTTTAGATGACTACGTGAAGAAACAAACGGTTTTTACAATTAATGTGCAGAGAATTACAGTGATGAAAACCCCCTTTTTTTATTATTATTTTTTTTAAATGAAAAATTAAAATTTAGAAAGAAACTAAACTTTCTCTAGATTTAGATTTTTTTGTTTTTGTTTTTCTTAAACAAATGGACACAATGATTTGCATAAATAAATTGCAAAACATTTATTTATTCTTGAAATTAGTCTAAATCATCCTTATTTTCTGATCCTCGAGATCGTACAAAGATGCAGGAGGAGAGCATACTTATTCTAGGTAAAAGAAAAACTGAAAATGAAAGCAAAAACTAAAACTAAAAGCCTATCTACTCTATACTAATTAGAATTTACAAATTAGTTACGTGTAGTTAAACTTCCAATGAAGCCACTCACGTAGTAGTAACAAAAATAGATTCAGTAGCAATTTTTGAAATGAAAAATGAAAATATTCGAGAGTGGATGAGTCTAGTTGCTTTAACTGCAAATTAACTAAAAAATAAAAATATGAATCTAATCTAGTATTTACCTGGAACCATTGTTCAATAAAGCTTTGATAGGCACAGTTTCTCTCACTCAGATCATGATATAACTCCTATTCTTCTTTGATCTGTTGTTCTTTTTCCTCGATCTCTTGTTCGAATGATTGTTTTCCATCAGATATGCAGGATTCTTCAGATGTTGAATCTTTGGTTGTTTCTTGTGGAGTAGTTAAACCTTTAATTCTTGTCAAGATCTCCTCTTCCAAGCAAGAAGAGATCCCGACTTCTGCTAGGATTTGAGTGATTAGTTCCAAGCTGAAACTCATTGTTAAACCATGTTGAAAGAGATTCTAAAAACAAAAAAATCAACACAGTAAAAATTGGATTAAAAACAAAAGTACCACAAAAATAATCTTGAATTCAATACTCAATTAAACCCTCTTACAAGGACTGCTCATTAATTGAGTAATCGAATGCTTCAATTATAACCATGAACCATGAATTCATCAAACATTCTTCACAGTTGCGAAAATCAAACACACTTGCAGAAATTGAAATTCACACAGCATAAATGTAAACACACCCTACATGCCCTGATCCATAACAGGTTGAGCCCATTACTGTATCTTGAATGTGATGCATAGGCTGTTCCCCACGTCTTACCACCTTAAAACCTCGAAGTTAGGAACATGTCTAAACAAACTTGCATGAAAAATCAAACTAAACTTCAAAACAATATAGATCTAGAAAGATTCCTAATTTGTCCAAGATATTTAAGTCCCCTTACAAGAACATATTAATTAATATCTCTTTCAATAACTAATCAAACTTAGATCTAACAATTGTTTGAGATCTATGATTCTCTTACAAGAACATATTCTACAAGATCTCTTCCAACATTAGAACATCTAATAAGAAATTAAAAGTTGAAATGAAATAAACCTAGATCTAATAATTGTATGAGATCTTATGGTTCTCTTGCATGAACACTTTCAAATAAGATTCCTCCAATATTAGAGCATTTAACAGAACTTGAAAGCTAAAATAAAACAAAAACATAAAATAAATTATACCTAAAATAAGCAAATAAGCATGCAAGTGAGGCCATGGGGTCCCTCCATAACTCCACAAGCACACCACTTCAATGGAGACTCAAATGTAGAAGCAAAATTGAAGTATGATCCATTATTCCAAAATCTCCATTACAAACCAACTCTAAGATTACAACTCTAAGCTTCTAAGATTACATACTCCAAAATTCTATGATTACAAAAACTTCCAGATTACAAAATCAGCACACTAAAAATTTGATTAAAAACAAAAGGAACACAGAAATAATCTTGAGTTCAAGACTCAATTAAACCATCTTACAAGGACTACTCATTAATTGAGTAATCGAATGCTTCAATTATAACCATGAACCATGAATTCATCAATCATTCTTCACAGTTGCGAAAATCAAACACACTTGCAGAAATTTAAATTCACACTGCATAAAAGTAAACACACCCTACATGCCCTGATCCATAAGAGGTCGAGCCCGTTATGGTATCTCAAATGCGATGCGTAGGTTGTTCCCCACGTCTTACCGCCTTAACACCTCAGAGTTAGGAACATGTCTAAACACACTTGCATGAAAAATCAAACTAAACTTCAATCCATCGTGCCTCCCTGGCAACGACGCCAAAATGTTGGGTGAAAATATGTTCGTTTAATTCTGTTGTAGTACTTACACAACCTTTTAATTTGTCAATCCAAGGTTCATAAACTTACGAGGCACATGCACTATATATGCAGGACCGAAGTGGAACTAATTTAATCTAAATTAATGAAATCAAATTAATCTAGGAAGGCATTAAAAAATTAACTATGAAAGCAGGAAATTGCATAAAGGAAAAGCAATACAACATGCAAATAATTGAATGACAAACAACATATGTGAGCTCACAACAATAAAACTATCTCAAATTATATTACAAGAATTAAATTACAAATCATGAAAGCATAACAATAAAAGATGAAAAACTAAGAATTCTTTCCATTATTCATTATTCATTCCTTATTATTCAAATGAAGAGAGAGCACTCTCTTATATAGATGAGGAAGATAACCTTCTTATAATTACATATACAATATTCTCTCAAGCACTCCCAACTAATTTCCCATTATCACAAGATATGATCCCACAAATCTCTCAAGCATTTCTAACTACTTTCCCATTATTACAAAATATGATCCCTTTGAATCCTCCACAAATCTCTCACATATCTTGGATAAGATATGCCAACCAAATCCTCCATGATTTTCTCCTTAGGAATTGGATAAGATATGCCAACCAAATCCTCCATGATTTTCTCCTTAGGAATAGGTTTGCATAATTATCTCCTTAATATGGTGGAGGAGATATGGTGAAGTCTCTTGTAATTAATTCTTCACATATTTCCTACACATCACAAAACTCACATATTCTTGAGATAAATATAAAAATATGTATATTTTCTAATATTTAGTCATAAATTCACTTATAATACAAAAATGAATAAAATGGAAAATAAGAAGGTGAAACTGAAATGTATGTATGAAAATGATATGATAAAAGGTTAATGGGATGATGAAATGTAAGGAATAGTGAAGAAAAAGGTGGATGAAAATATGACATTTCTGAGTCCCAATAGTACTCATGGTTATTAAGGAACAACATAAGGTTGATTGTTCAAGATGCGAGATTCAGTTTATAGATCAATTGGTTAAGGTGGTTAATTCTTTTCGAAGAAGTCTTATTCATGAATAGGATAAACAACATGTGATACATTTAATATCCTATCAACATCTTCTTAAAGATAGAATGAGTATCAATTCATTAATTCAACTGAATTCTAGAATCTATCATCATCAATAATGTATTGTAGGGAATGGTACATGTGGGTCTAATCAGAGACTTCTTTCAGATGGTATGTTTATTTTCAGTTTTACGGGTGCAGGTCAGTATTGGGGAAGTCAGTGTCACATTTATTTAGTATTGGATCATCGTTTCATGCTTTTAAAAGTAATGAAACCTATCTTCAAGTAGAGAGGAAGTCTATAAGTTTTCATGAGAAAGTATTTTCAAAAGAAAATCTAAAGTTTCCTTACCATGGTTTGAAAACTAATGCATTAACTGAAAGTGTAAGTCAATGGAAATATCAGTTAATAGACATAGTAATTCAAGTAAATCAACAATTACTTAAATACTTTTAGAATGAAACTAAGTTGCAGCAGTCTTTACATCATAGCTGGATGAGTTCTATACACGCAAGTTCACTTAGTAATCAGTCAATAGGAAAGTAAATCAAGTCAAGTAATTTATACAAAATCAAAATCAAAGGAGTCTTTGAATATTTTTGTTATTCCGGAAAGTAGATTATTGATACCCATCCGATTTATTGAACAAATGTCTACAAATATTGTTTTCAAAGATGTTTTTGAATCACTAACTCATGGTTCTTCGTGGAAAGAATTTGATTTCCATGTTGATAACAGGTTGTTTTCCCATCGTCGCAAGTTGTTCATACTATGGATGGAATAAATAGGTCACTGAATCAAAAGGTATCATGGTCAGCATCATCAGGGTCATCATCTGGCGATGATTGATCGAATGCATTGGTACATTGTCAGGTAAATATGGAAAGAGAGGGAGTTCTACCCTCATCGACTAATTGTTAGTCAAATTTTTTGTGGTACAAAAGCTTTCGAGTGGAGAGGAATGATCCAGGAGGATCCATCGATCCAATTACACATGTGTTCAACGTGTCATCATCAGTGTTCATGGGTGTCATTTAGTGTCGTCATCGCTTTAGTTCAGCTTCGACAAATCGAAAGTGTTGGTTACGATTAGGCTGTTCAGGTAATGTTATGGTTTCATGGCGTTCAGTTGATATGATGTTGTACCTCGCTGTCAACTTATGTCATCAACAGTTTCGCTAGGGTTTGGTCGACGACATGTGCTTTGTATTTCGACTTTGTAGGATTTATGGTTGATATAGTTGATTGTGTAAAAGGATTCAAGTTAGGATATTTGGTTGATGACATAGTATTTTCGTCGTCACCACCAATGCCAGTTTCAAAGATGTGATGGTCGTAATCGTGCAATATTAACAAATGTCCCACGGAGACCACAAGAAAGTACAAGGGTCGATCGTCTGGTAAAGGCTTCAGTTTCGCCGATTTCGTTGTGTAGAGTCGACATGGGTCTATGAACAATTAAATGAAACCTAAAACCTAAGCCTAGACCTAAACCCTAATGCCCAAGCTATCCTATTTATCTTTGTTTACCATAAGAATCCTAATGCATTATTTTCCACTAAATCTAAACCAATGCATTATATGCCTAAAATCCTATATTATTCACATTTCTAAAGCCTAATTTACATCCTATGTATTAAAAATCCATAACCAAACCCTAACCTATCATCTATTGCGTTCAAGCTACATTCAAAATCCTATCACCTAACCCTCTGGGTATTTCAAATGTTAAAAAAATACAAAAACATTGCAAATCAAATATAATCACATAATAGTCCTAACCGCTAGACAAAAACTGCAACGGAGGATCATGTGACCACATATGAGAAACTGTTAGAGGTCAAGGATAACTATGCGGGGAATTGATAGCATCGGAACAACAGTCGGTTGTTAGCCATGTGAACACTATGGAGGTTAGCCATTGGGAACCGCAAGCTTCTACCAAAACCATCGGCTAGACTGTCAGCATGTGAACAAAAGCCGATTAACCGCGCAGTCGGCGGGACAATTCCATAACAACTGGAGCCCTAACTATGAGGACTTCTCCACCTGTTCACATGCAGTTTCATGAAACCTCTGCCCGGTTAAGAAGCTGTTAGCAATTTTCAGGGTTATAGTATGGTTTATTTATGGGCTTTTATTGTTTCTTTGTTAAAAAATTAATCTGGTGCCATGACTAAGCCCTGAGGTGGCTAAACTCAACTCAGAAGTCAACCAATTTACAACCAAATTCACCATACATCCAACCAGGGATGTTATTATGCATTTGCAGGCCTATAAAGGAAGAATTGCTCATTAGAGAACAAAAAGAGTGGAATTTGAGTTTTCATGTGCAGGTTCGAGAGGATAGAGGCAATTTTGTTTTCAGAGTTTTGGGAGCATCCAGAGTCGGATTCGGAAACTGTAAGTGGCAATGGAAAGCTAGTTCAGAGACATATCTAATGATAGTGACCAGAACTACTTGTGTGCACATTCAGTCTGGTATTTTCACTGTATAATCTACTTCTTCTCTCTCATTACTAATAAAATCGTCACCCATCTTGAAAGCGGACCTAGAGATGTAGTCCACCAGGGATGAACTCCGTAATCAATCCTGCTATCTGGTATATCCATGTTTTTGTTGTTTATACTTCTGTTTTTCATCTTTCGTATGGTTTATCAGTTGTTGTAAAGTGTTATTCTCCAACAACTTTCCTCGTTTTCCATGCCTTCGGTTATCATTCAAACTCACTGATGGCTAATGAATTCTACATTAGTTTTAGTATATGATCATATCAGATCAGTAGTTCATTGATTTCACCTCTCTGAAGTGACGAGTAAGGGATAACGAAGGTTTCTCCCCGAAGTTATATTTAGTTAATAAGACAAGGATTCCTGAGAAAATCACCTCTGCCCACACCACCTCCAACATCACCACCATCACCTCCAACTTCACCCGTACCACCTCCACCTCCACCGCAGTTTAGTATGGAAAATGAAATAAAGCTGCCTTTGTTCAAAGCCTTGGGAAATGACGATCCGGACCAATTATGGTTCATTGTGAAAGTTGTATGGGAAGTTCAAGGTGTTATAGATGATCATATAAAGAAGGCGACATTGGTTAGTGCCTTGCAAGATCACATGCTAACCTGGCATATCAAGTACTCGAATGATAACCCTAATGCTGGAGTGGCACACATCTAGACAACACTAAATAGAGAGTTCAGTAGGCCTAAATCTAAGGCATAGTTGACTGTGAGATTCAAGGAGATCATGATGCAACTAGGCGAGACACGTTGGGAGGTAGATCAAAGGTTGAAGTGTACAATCCACGAAGCCAACATGAATTTAACAGATGGATAGCATCGCGAGTGGTTTGTGGCTTCACTACTACCTCACTTAAGGGCCATGCTATCACAGCAAAAGATACAACTCAGGAGGAGGCCTTGGAGATTTCCATGAGACTACATGAAACTCCAATGCAAGATCCTAATATGGGAGTTCAGCAGATCCATGCGCAACTGAAGAATCTATGCCTTGAGATGCAAAGTCTGGAGTAGGACAGGACGATTCAACAAAGGTACCCAAGAAAGTATGGTACTTGAAATGCAAGAGTCAGGGTCATGACAAAGACCATTGCCCAGTATTTGCGAAACATATTGTAGGAGGAGGATCGATGCCTTTAAGTCCAGAAGCTTAAGAAAAACTTAGCAAAGAGCCTGCATTGTGGTGTGCTATCTATCACATAGAAGGAATACATGCCAAAGATAACTTCCATATGTTGTAGAAGTATGTACAGACATCGCAACAACTGTTATGCAACTTTTGTAGATCGATATGGCAAAATGAGTGTAATTGTAGGAGTTATGAATTTATGATGGATAGAACTCCCACCTATAGGGTTCAGGCTGAAACACAACCCCCTGACCAGAGTGTAGGGATGGCGTAGATAGGATTTCAGGGACACAGTTGAGGCCGAGGTAGAGGAGGACCTAGCAGAGGTCAAGGACAATTGATTTGCTACAATTGCGGGGAACCAAGACACTACGCCCATAATTGCACTAACCCAACACATCCATCATGCAAGTATTGCACACTGTTTGATCATGAAACAGAAGATTGTCCTATGCTGATAGCTAGGATACATGACAAAGGGGCACTACCACCTCCACCAACTCAGAACCTATAGATGATGAGGTCTAAGCCACGTGAAGAAGATCCAAACGAAATATAGTGCTCAGAAGTGGAATCGCGACGGGAGATGACAAAGGGAAACAACTAGAAGACAATGCATGGGTTTGCAAAACTTCGACAAAGAAGACTGAGTTCGATTTGGAGCATGCAAGGGAAACCTTCATGGAAGCTACGAAGAGCTTCATTGAGGCCTCTACCTTTGGAAGCAAGGAAAAGCCTGAGTAGTAGATGGACCCCTCTATGCTCACAACTTTACTAGAAACTTGTATGGAGTTTTTACACGACAGTAAGGCTATGGAAGGATTACAAGAACTCATCAATAGATGCGCTAGAACCATGCCAGGTGAGTCACGCATAGTACGAGAGATTGGAAAGAATAAAAGATGGACGAGACGAGAGATGAGACTAACTGCATAGATAGGGTAGTATGAAATGGATCAAGTAATTTTGGACCTAGGGTCAAATGGAAATGTCCTACCAAAACATACCTAGGAACAGATGGGGAGACCTGCATTGCAATGGTCTCTGATTCAGTGAAGGATGGAAAATCAACAAAGGATCATCCCCATGGGGTGGCTCCAGCGGGTGACTATGGATATTGAGGGAGTGAGGTCACTAGCTGACTTTGAAGTAATAAAGATAGTGGATGATAACAATCCCTATCCTACGCTCCTAGGAATTGACTAGGTTACTGATATGAATGGGGTAATCAATCTGAAGAAGTGGAAGATGATATTTGAAAAGAAATCACTACGTGTAATAGTACCCCTCAATCCTGCTTAAGGATTGCATTACACTGAACCTGCCTGGGATAATGAGAGTGATGTCCTGGATTGTATCTATAAGAAAAAAGCGCGAGACCAAGATTGGGTGAATCCTACTGTGGATGGACAGATCACATGGGATCATGAGAGTTCCTTCACCTCAAACTCTGATGAAGAAATAGAACGCTGGAAAAATCAGTTACATGAAGTAACTACATTGAATTGTAACATCATGACTGAGTCGCTACAATGTGTGTCATCAAAACTAAGAAATTTACCTACTTATGATGGTTTGAATGAGGTAGATATCTACTTGGATGCATTTGAAAGGGAGCTACTAGAAAAGTAGTGCTTCCAGGCCTTGGACTGGGCACTGTATGCTACACCAACAAGATGGTAGGGTATGCACAAGGGAAGATTTGACGATTAGAGCAAATTTAGGAGGATGATGAGAACACAATTTGGGAAGCCTAAGCTGTGACTAATAGACAAGTATGATGGGTCGAATGATCTTCGTGCACATCTGGCCAAATGGATCTAGGTTTATGGAGAAAATCCCCAACCTGAATGGGTCCACCTATTCTGTCCTACCCTGGATGCTATACAGAAACAGAGCTTTGCCATGGGACAGGCGAATGGGATATCCTACACAAAGGATTCATGATTACATTCATTTTTGAGGACGAGCTTGACAGTATTGATGAAGCACTAGAAGAGGTAAAAGCAACTATCTTTAGGATATCGCAGGATCCTTTAGACCTGGCTCAGTCTGACTGGGATACTCAGTTGAGTCGTGTGTTAGAATGCTACAATGTAACTGCTAAAATAGAGGATGAGGATCTGCAGAGGATTAACATTCCAGAAATAGAAGGTCACCGACAGGTTCAAGGGTAGAAGATTGAGAATCTTGATATAACCCCGTCACTGAAAACGAAACAAGTGAACATTGGTACGGAGGAAGAACCCAAACTTCTCAAGATTGAAGACTACTGGGACAACGCAACAGTGGATAAGGTCGTTGAATTGTTCCGCAAATACCAGGACTTATTCCCTACCAAGTCTATGGATCTAAAAGGAATAATCAGGGACCTAGGAATGATGAATATCATGTTAAAGCCCGACGCGAAGCAAGTTGAGCAAAGGCCTTACCGTCTCAATCTGAAATCTATGGAGAAGCTCTGCTGAGAGCTAGACAAGATGCTCACGGCAAAAATCATTTATCCTGTGGAAGAATCTGATTGGGTAAGTCGAATGGTGGTGCAAGGGAAGAAGAAGAAGGATGAGATAAGGATATGGGTGGATCTCAGAAAATTGAATGACGCTTGTGTGCATGATCCTTTCATGACTCCATTCACGGATGAAGTGTTGGACAATGTAGGCAGCCAGGAAGCATATTCCTTCACTGATGGGTTCTATGGGTACCACCAAATCAAAATTACGCCAGAGGATAGGAGCAAGACAACCTTCTCAATTGAGTGGGGTTATTTTTAGTACCCTATAATGTCGTTTGGATTGAAGAATGCGCCTACAATATTTTCGCGCGTGGTTGTTGTAGTCTTCAAAGAATTTATTCATAAGTTCTTGGAGGTATATTTTGATGATTGGACTGTATTTGGGCTAGTTAAGTGCCATGTAGCAAGCTTGCACTTGATGCTAGATACATGTTGAAGATACTTGATCGTGCTCAATCTCAAGAAGTGTCTATTTTGCATTCCTTTTAGAAACCTATTGGGGCATGTGGTTTGTAGACAAGGACTGATGATAGACCCTATAAAGATCATGGTGATACTGAACTTAGAAGCACCGAGGAGTGTGAAATAGTTGCGCGCTACTCTAGGACATATGGGATATTACAAAAAGTTTATCAAAACAAATGCCCTAATCACCGTGCCTATTGAGAAATTGTTGAAGAAGGATGTCACATTTTGTTGGAACGATGACTGTAAGAAGAGCTTGGACATATTGAAAGAAAATATGGTTATTACCTTGATTCTAGTCTTACTGGGCGGAATAAAGAGTTTCATGTACATGTTGACGTGTCATGTATAGTGCTAGGAGCAGTACTAACACAGGCTGGCAGAGAAGGCTTGGACCATCCTATTGCATTCACAAGCCACAAATTATCTAAAGCAAAGAAGAACTATTCAACCACTGAGCGCGAAGGCCTAGCTATGGTGTATGCACTCTAGAAGTATTGGCACTACTTTCTAGGAGGCCATTTTAAGATATATGGATCACTTTGTGTTGAAGTACCTAGTCAATAAGCCTGTGTTGGGGGGGAGAATCTGCAGATGGATCTTATTGTTCTAGGAGTATGATTTTGAAGTTGTTGTGAAGCCGAGACGATTGAACGCGGGACCAGATCATTTGTCGCGCATCAAAACAGGGGTAGGAACCTACTAACTTGGAAGAAGGATTGCCTGGCGCACAACTATTTGCAGTGCATGGTGCGGATGGTCACTTTGATGATATGATACACTTCCTACCAATAGGAACTGCACCAGAAGGATACATTGTCCAACAAAAGAAGAAATTAGTGGTGTGGGTGGCAGATTTCTCTGTCATTACTGGTCATCTGTACAAAATGGAGACTGATGAGATATTGTGACGGTATGTACCTGAGTTCGAAAGAAGTAGCATCCTCATGGATGCTCATGGGGGCACTGCAGGAGGACATTATCTAGCAAGAGAAATTGCGTAGAAGATTCTATGAGCAGGGTTGTGGTGGCCAACCCTTCATCAGGATTATAAAGCATATTGCAAGGCATGTGATGTATGTCAAAGAATGGGAAGGCCATCGTGAAGGGATGAAATTCCTTTGAATCCACAAATGATGTTGCAACCCTTTGAGAAGTGGGTGATCAATTTTGCAGGACCTATTCAGGCAGAAGGAAAGACAGGAGCAAGATACATTATCATTGCGATGGAGTATTTGACTCATTGGGCAGAAGCGCAGCTGCTAAAGGATTGCATGGCCGCGACTACTGCGAAGTTCCTATTTGATCATGTACTGATGTGATTTGGATGTCTTAAGATCTTGATGAGTGATCGTGGTACGCACTTCCTGAATGAGACAATCAACACATTGGCGGAGGAATTTCAGGTATATCACTAGAAGAGCACACCTTATCACCCATAGGATAATGGAACAGTAGAGGCATTCAATAAAGTGATCGAAAATGCATTGACCAAGGTTTGCAATGCTCAGCAAAGTGATTGGGACCTACACATACCTATAGTACTTTGGCCTTATCGAACGACATGCAAGAATTTGACTGTACAAACCCCTTTTAGGTTTGTCTATGGTGTGGAAGCGGTAATACTTATGGAATACATCATACCTAGTTTATGCATAGCAGCACTCATATGTATGATGGATCGTAGAGCCCTAGAGGAGAGGCTCACACAGCTAGATGAGCTCAAAGAAGAAATATTTTTGGCTAGATTTCACCAGTAGTTCCAAAAGAAATGCAAAAAGGCATGGCATGATCACCACATCAAGCTGCGCACCTTTACGGTAAATGACCTAGTTTTGTTATATGATAGTAAGTTTGATAAATTTCTAGGGAAATTTAGGATGCACTTGTTAGGGCCTTATGTTATTAAGGAGATTACTAACGAAGGAGTGGTACAGTTGGTCAAATTAAATGGAGAACCCTTCCCAAGAAAGGTGAATGGCAGTTGCTTGAAGCCATACAAAGGCGGTCCATCCATGTGACTAAATGAAAGAATCACAGTCTTAGCACTCCAGGCAGCTAAAAGGAGGTGAAGGACTATAAAATAAACTACCCGGTTAGGGAGCTATGCGATTGGACGATGGTGCGAAGCAAGGACATGTCACTAGGTTCATGCCAGCCTGGAGGGAGTTGTGCTAGCCAGGGAAAAATTCTGTAGGTTGACTAGAAAGTGACCATTAAAGTCATTGTTCATGAAAATACGGCAAAAGTGAGGCCAAATGGAGTGGGCATCCAATATTTAAGATGAAATTTATGGCTTAGATGCTTGAAAATTTGCCACCAATTTGACATTAATGAACTGATTTTGGGGGGAGCGGTCAAATTTGAATTCAAAATTCCCTATAACTTACAAGTGGTTGTCAAGCGAAAAACACTTGGCATTTTGAGAATTGAGTTGTTTCGCTCTCAGGTGCGCATGTACTGTGAATTATTTCAAGATCTGGTAGTGAGTCTGACGTTTGAACAATTGTCAAAGGAGACACAAGCACTAGTGAATAACATCATGATGACATGCACAGGAGCTATGGGCACTAAAGGAGTGGTTGCCGAGGAGAATGTATAGGAGATTGATATGGGGGCTGGAATAGTGACCTTGGAAGTGGCTGAAGTACTGGCGAAGGTACCTAAATCCCTGAGAATGCTGAGACGGAAGCCAACCCCAACCAAGGAGACTAAAGACAAGAAGGGCAAGAAACTAACCATATTGGTGTGCACATCTCAAAGATGAAACCCAACAAAGCCCACTACCCAGGAGAAAGGAAACACTATAAATCTAGCAGCAGACAAGGAGGATATCGAAGACATCCCCATGGATGACGAGGATGTGGGAGTGGAAATAGAGGAGGTTGAAGCCTAGGGTGCAGACCCTATTACACAGTTGCCAGAGTATGCCCCTCCGCACAAGCCTAAGTCCAAGGTCCCAAAGGATGTTGATGAAAGTAAGACTCCCCTACAAACCACTCTACTACCCGATGGAATTGCTTTTGACAGTCCACATTTGGCCTTGGTGCCCATATTGAAGTTCAAAGACTGGGACTTGGTGAACCATGAGAAGTTCCCGCACTTGGCGTCCAAACAACTGATGCTCTTCATAATAGACACAAATAGGGGGATGAACGCATTGGAGACATGGAAGTGGCTCAGAGGAGTAGAGAAGGTAGGATTTCTCAACCTTCTCTGGGTGTCGCACTATAACCACGCCCCCGTGATAGTGTTGGTCATCATGCGGCTATTGTTCTTGGTGCATGATGGGTGTTTGTGGCTGGAGGAGGTGATACCCATCACTAGTATTTTGATTCATTGCATAACACAATTGTCATATAAAAGTGAAAATTGAACTATGATCTTTGGTGGCAAGGGTGGTGAGTAGGTGCTCACAGAGTCAATGAAAGAGAAGTTCAAACTGGTAAAGAAGCCATGCGGGTATGCTATCTCCATCATATATGACCTCACTCTGAAGGTGGAAACGCAGATGCTCACAGGGAAGGTGATGCAAAAGTTCTGCATCAATGAGGTGCCAGTGCTTGTCGTCACGCTCGCATAGCAGTGCGTGGAAGGAGTCCAGTTTAACTGGTTAGACTACCTTCCTTGAGAGTTCCTTGCAAACTGCTATGAAGCTGAACAGAAGATGAAGACCTTCCACTATGCGTGGCTCTTTCTATTGATCATGCTCGTAGCGTGGGAGCTACTAGAAGAGAGCCAATTCCCCTCGGTCGTGCCAGACCTTCTTGAAGCAGCGAAGTATGCTTCACTATGGGCAAAGAAGGATGCAGAGCACATTCAGAACAGCAAGATCTTATGGATCTTGATGGAAACGGATATCAGGATGGCCATCAATCACAAGTCATGATTATGCCCACGGTATATGCTAACCTGCAGATCTATCCCAAATTTAAAGCTGATTTCCATCGGATTTCAATCAGGGCATGGAAGGACGCTGCCCAGAAGCGGTAAAATTTGCCATACCTAGCCATAGATGAGGCGATTGATGCGGTGTTGGATAAATGGCGAATAGAGTGGCGCACCACCATGGACTTGGTGGTGGGTGGAAGCAAGTCTATTTCATAGAAGAATAAGGAAGAGGCCAAGATGAATATTGCGCAACTCGTCAAAAAGAGGAAAAAGGAGGCTGCTGAGAAGACTCAAGCGGAATAAGCAGGAAAGGAGGCAGGAAAATAGATAGGTGGCATATAGTGGGGCTCTCACAAAGGTGCGTGGTCACCTTCACTTGAGACTGAAGAAGAGGATACAAAGCAGCGCTGCATGAACCCTCAGGAGACGTTTGATCACATTAAACACCCAAGAGAGCCAGAAAAGGGAGTGTCCAGAAAGAAATACAAGGAAACCAAGACCTCGCTCGACCTTGTCACACTAACAGAGGGTGAATTATATGACATTGGTGACACCATCAAAGATGTAACTATGGAGGCCCTACAATAATTCAATAAGCAACAACATATCATCTTAGGGGCCATCCAGATTGGGCTGCAAGAGTTCAAACCTACGTGAAAAAAGTTGGTCCGTTGTCTACCAGCTTAGCTATCGGCACGCCAGAGGCTATCAATATACTATGCATGAGGGCTTCTAGTATGATAGTGCTGCCAAGTAGAGAACTGACCATGGAAAATGAGGCTAACAGGCTGACTGTCAGCACTTTGAAGGGAGTTGGAATGAACCTGGCAGTGCTTCTACATGAAGCACTCCACCTCTTGCAGGATGGAGTAATTGCAGACTTCAGAGCCTGTGAGTATTGCAACCTTAAGGTGATTAGTGAAGAAAAGATAAACAAAGAGCATATGGCCCTGCAGAGGAATTCTACCATTGCTGTTGAGGCCAAGGTGATGAACCAGCGCAAGAGGATCGTACAGGTCATGGAGGAAACATGCAGAATGGTCCCAGAGTTGGCCATTCTAGAGGAGGAGCTAGTTGAGGTCTGCATCTACAAATTGGCCACAGGGGTGTGCAACACTCAGACAGAGATGGCACGGGTTCAGTTGGGGCTGAACCTACATATTACAGAGCTCTAGTTGAGGGCCTAGCCTTCAGCACCACAAGAGGTAAAGGAACAAAGGGCAGTCACTATCACCGAAGTAGTTGCGCTTGTGGAGAGTGCAGTAGTTAACTGCACACAATTGTTCGAACAATCGTTTGAGGTCCTGACCAACTTGCAAGAGGACCCAAACATGCATAGGCTAGAAATGGAAGTGCGTGAACTCCAACAACACTATGATGAAGTTAAGGGCATAGTGCGAATAATCACACTAACATAGAGGTTATCCAAGCTGCAAGAAGCCAAGCATCTGAAGGAACAGGTGGACGCAACACTGCAGAAGGAAGCAATGTTGAAGGTGCGACTGAAGCCCTAGCTGGAGGAAGCTTACACAGTCACAGGGAACATTGAAGGAAAGATTCCGACTTTGCAAGCGATGCAATAACAAATTCAGGTTGACAACATAGGGGCAATAACCGTGAATATAGTTGAAGATGTGAAGCAGGCAAAAGCTCAGTGCACAATCGAAGTTGTAGTGATCAGGGTCGATCTAGACGGGATTTATGCAAAGATCTTTATGCCTATTGATTGAATCAAGGGTGAGTCATGATGTTTGTGTTGGGGGCCTGTTGGGAGCAAGATCCCCCAAGGGCAGTTTTGGGGTTAAAAGCCCATGTTTAAGTCAATTTTTTTAATATTATTGTAAATACTTCGCAATTTTTGGTTGCGGAGTGCAAAGGTGTTATGTGTCATAAAGGGTAGTCTTCCCTTAGATTTTTAAACGTAAAGTCAGCTGTGAGAGAACTACCCATGATCCGCAGACCATGGGATTGTATAAAAAGAGCTAAGCTCTAAGTAGTGTTGGCATTATGATGTATGTGTTGTAATTGATGGAAACCCACTTGTAGCAGAACAACTCACTTGTATATGGTAACAAGATGAATCTACAGAAGAGATATCAGATGTGATGGAATGCATGAAAGTAGTATTTACAGATGTGATGAAATGCAGGGCAGCTTCAAGGAATCAGTTAAGAAGGCAACTCACTCAGATGAAAGATCACAGTATAGCAGGTAAACTGCAAATAATGACAGATCAGCCTTTATAGAATGAAGAAAGAGAGATATACATAGGTTCACCATTGACCAAGCTGTGTATACACGTAGGTTCACTGTATACAAGTCACCTATACGTACGCACACACTTTCACAGAAGAAAAAGCGCGTATACCTTGGAAAACTAAATTTTTGGTCCAAAGTATTTGGTCCATGGTATTTTGACCCATGGTATTGGTCCAAGGTATTGACCCTAGGTATTTTGTCCAAGGTATTGGCCCTAAGTGGTTTTGATCCATGGTATTGAGAAAGGCCTAAAAATATAAAAGGAGGAGAAGATCATTAGGCCAAGGTGTGCAAGTATAGAATATCTGATGAAGCGTGAGATCTAGTATACAAGTTATTGGGTTATGGTGCATTGCCAGATCTGAACCAAAGAAGAACCTTAGCTGATGATGAGGGATCAGATCTAATGATGGATCGGGATCTTAAGGCATAAAATGAACTATCATTATTTGTTTTGCTCATGTATATTCTAGATCTGAATACTGATGCACATATTATTCTGTAAATGGTATGATCTAGGTATAACTATAGTCTGGCATAGCTGTAGAACTCTAAATTTATATTTGCAGATGTATACACTGGTTGCCTTTGAGAAAAGCACACGTACACGCAGGTTCGACGCATGGAAGTAGCATATACCTTACAAAATATGTTTTAGTTGCTTATGTTTGTTGTTGCAGTGTTTTGGGTTCTGGTCACTGTATTCTGGTGACAACATTCTGAATGATTAGATTGATGGGTCGTCAAAGTGATTGATTGATTAGGTTGTGGTTAGTTCAAAAGGATATTGGTTGATGCAAATATATTTGATGATTGAATTATTTTGTTGATGGATCCAGTTTGAAAATTTATGAAACGTGGTCCCTTGAATAAAAGAGAAGGTTGTAGCCTTCTGTAGGCTGACACCTACGTACTAGTAAACATATCAGCTAGTACAAGAGCTAAGGGTTTGATGCTCCCTTCTAGTAGAAGCTGGAGAATGAGAGAAGGTTGTAGCCCTTTGCAGGTAGAAGCCTGCATACTGGTATAAGACTGCACTAGTATAAATACTGTAAACTGATTTTTCTTATCATTAAAAGAAGACAGAGACGACAACAATAGGTGGTTTTCACCCACATTGGGTTTCCACCTTATATCTTGGTGTTCATTTGTGTTTCTCATGTGTGATGCTTTATTTTTCTTTCACTGCACTATCTAATGAATTCCTTATATACTGGTTAAAGTTGAATGCGTGATAACTTGGGTAAATCAAAATATCTCTACATATACACTGGTTTCATTAAGTATAGTTGCTTATACACGCTAGTTCACCAAGTTGAAGTAGTGTATACAAATTAGTCTTGAAAATTAAATTATTTATCTGACAATACTTATTCACCCCCGCTCTAAATATTATTTCTAACAAGTATTTTGAAAAATAGAAACAATGATGAATGATGTAATAGAATCATAGCTCTAGAGCAAGAAGTCTAAGTCTTGGGTTGTAGCATAGGTAGAGGCTTTGTAGCTAAGTGTGTAGAGGCCTAGGGTAGAAGTCCACATCTAAGTGTACGGACCTCTGTAGCTGTGTGCGCATGGCAAACAAAGGTTGTAACCACTTGGAAGATATTCATAAAGAAAGATATTCTGCAATTTTTGTGTCTTTGTTCTATTGATGCATCTTCATATGTTATGTATGAATTTTCTTTATTATGCTTATATGGTGTGCGAATGAATGAAAATACATTGATTAACTAAATGCATTTATGAATATCTATTTACACAAGGATAACTATAATTGTTTGATAAGATAAGCAAGGACCTTAGATTAATTGAAGAATTCGTATGGCATGATGCCATAGAAGTGTGAAAGTATCTAAGCAACAGGCTTGGTCTTCGAGAAGGATGATCGTATCCTTTCGCGGAGGTATTGAAGGAATGAATAGAGGGTTTGTCCTGCAAGCCCTAAAGCGAAGAAACCTGTGTGAAGGTAGGGATAGAGGGAATTAAATGACATCACGACCATCTCATGGTGCGGAGGGTTGGTTCTAGCATCGCCCCATATTGCTTCGAGTGAGACTTCAGTCCATGCTCCGTGGGCTAATGTCGAAAGGGCCAGTAGTGTAGGGATTTGTTTGGCTAAGTAACTCTGAATCTAGGTTAGGCCCCATCAATCCAACACCCACCATCTCCAATAATATTGGTGTTGCAAAATTTATTTGTGATTCGCAGCGAATGTCAGGCAAAGGAGAGGGCTTTCAAACATGGGTACATTTATGCTGAGGGGCTCTTTTGACTTGTTATTACTCATAAAAGAATGGGTAGGTTCAATGGCTAGATTCAATTTTGTTTTCTCATCCACCTTAGGGAAAACCTCTTGTCTCAACATTTTTCATTTTACTTAAGAAAATATAAGGCCCAACATGAAAAGGGTGCTTCCTATTATGATCCCAGCAATCACCCTAGTTCTCAAAATATGAGGCTATTTCCCTCGACTGAGCTTGCATTTTTGGCCCATTAGATTTCCACATACAGCCTTGTTTCTAAGAAAGAAGCAATAAAATTACTACATCCACTACCCTCACGAAGAGTTCCTTCCAACAAATTATTTGAGAGATTGAAGAAGTTGAGATCCATGAGATGGCACAATTCATCAGGGGCTGATCCGAAGAGAAAATTATCAGAAATGACAAAGTATATGAGTTGGTGAAAGACTACCAAGCTCTTCAGAATTTGGGAAAATATCCCCAATTGCTGGACTAAGTTTCCAAATAATTTCAACCTTAACAAAGGTGCACTTTGGCCCAAACAAGAGCACTTCAAAGGTTCATGGGACTGTAATAAGCATTCTAATTTTTTAACCATTTTATTCAAATTTTCAAGATAATGTGCTATTTAATATATATATATATAATATATATTATATATATAATATAATATATATATATTGTATTTTTTAAATACCATGTTTCATGTTTCCAAAACTTGGGGGTTTACATTTCCAAAGTGTCACCATTTCAGAAAATCATACCATTTTCCAATGTTTGTGCAACTTATATGCTAGGATGTATTTATTATGATGGTGGGTAAGCATGCAACA
Organism: Pinus taeda; assembly: GCA_000404065.3. Classification (NCBI taxonomy): domain Eukaryota; kingdom Viridiplantae; phylum Streptophyta; class Pinopsida; order Pinales; family Pinaceae; genus Pinus; species Pinus taeda. The sequence goes on along the minus strand of APFE030094323.1, from coordinate 248,928 downwards.
ATTGCATCTAAGTGGCAATTATTGTGGTGGTCAGAGTTGTTTTGCCCAAAGGATGAAAGAGTAGAGTGACAAATGCATTCTAATGTCTCTTTGTTGATGTTTTATAAGGGAAAGTTGTAGAGAAGGATTGTTTTGCCTTGTCTCACCTCTATATGTTCTTGTTGTTGTATTAACTTTTTGAAAACTTTGAAGTTTGAACGTTTCTCACTCTAGTACGAGCAATCTAAATCTTTTGAACGGGTCTTGAATTCGATAGTAAATAGGTTAGTTATGATATTGCTTTGTCACCAACCAAATCCCTATATTATTCATTTCTTGTACATAACATCATCTTGTCACTGACCTTATCTTTGTCACATGGATATTTACCCTTGCGAGTTGCTCCAGAAGGACTAATACACTTTGAAGGGTGTCTTCCATATACTTTGGCAATGTGTGCCTCCTTATGGATCTTCTGTTATTGAGAGTAGGTAATTGCATTAGTATACTTAGATTCCCAAGCTAGGTTTTTTTCTCAGAATAGTGTTTTTGGGAAAACTAGTATTCCTAAAGAATGTTAGCCCTCTAGGTTTGGTATCTACCCCAGAAACAACAGTTTAAAGAAATTCAATGGTTTCTTCTATGTGCAACAGATAAGAGAAAGATAATGTAACCAACCTGGGACTTCCACTTAATCCCTTGCTTGATCTATCTCCCCTTTGACAGAGCCTGAAACTCCCCCCATACTTAACACACTTGGAGAGTACTCACACAAGTACAACAACAAAGAATTGTTAAAGAATCATCATCTATTACAACATAAACATTACAAAATCAGATATATAATGAACAAATGATTGCATTCACAATTGCACAATCCTATGGAAGAAAACTTGAAGAACATTATTAATAGAAGGGAGAATTACAACCCAGTTGTCTGATCCAGCATCCTCCTCCTAGCTTCAATCCTTCTTCACCTCATGAAATAGAAAGATCACTCCAACAATACAATGCTCCTTCCTTAATTAAAAACTATTAGCACTTCCTTGTAATTCACAACATTCCAGCCTCTAAATCTCTTGGATGAGGGATCCATTTATAGATGTTTGCAAGGGTGTAAGTCATCCATGGGGTTTGATTAGTGTCATTCCACTTGTTACAATGAGTTCCACAAGAGAAGGGATTGAAGATTTCTTAGATCCCTTATTCGTCCTTGGGCAAATTCAGAGAGGCAAGTGCCATAGGAGAAAGTTTTGGAAGATTTCATGAACAATCAACTGAAAAATGTCCCATACATTTGTCCATCCTTGCCCATCACACCTCATAGAAGGCCTAAACAGTATGCATCGCACCCTGGAAATGTACCACTCAGTATGCATCGCACCTTGCTAGTGGAGCAGTCAGTATGGTTCAATTTAGGCAGTTTCTGGATGGTTTCTCAAGTGGAACTTTTGGGGAATGAGGAATTTAGATGAATATGTTCCTTTAGGGTATGAAACAACTCTTTTATGGGTTTATGAGCCCTAATACATTGACATATAAGTTTGGGTCTGATGTGTGCAAATATGTCTATAACAGTTGCCCCCTAAAGAATGAGGTCATAAATATTCATGTCGGGTGAAATGCTTTATCATGAGGATCCAAAGTTTCGAACTGGAAGGTGACCTGCATAAGTTACAATACAATCCATTATCATAATATGATTTTCATGAACCAGCTGAGGGAGGCATTCCCATGCTCAGCTTTATAAATTTCATTTCATGTACATAGATCAGATAGTCATCTTCAGATACAGACTGGTGATTCTTCAGATATAGAGTCATCATCTATGGTTAGGATGACCATCTGTGTAGAGCCTTTATACATTTGATGTTTTTATATTCCTGAATATATCACATCATGGATGGATGAAGCTAGATCTAAGGTCTTCAAACTCATCCAATCTTCGCTTGATGTATAAGTCAATCCATGTGAAGAGATGTTTTGATGTCGAAGATGGAAAGACATCGCCTGATTACCAGCCAATGATGTGAGCTGTTAATAGACGTGAGAGGAATCATTGATAATGATAGTGAACCTCAAGGTACAGTAGTACAGTTCACATGGTGTGAATACATGATCCAATGTCGAACACCACAAAAAATCTTTCGGTCGAAGGCCATTGATGTTAACCTGTCACCGGAAGTGAGAAACTTGCCATTGATGTATGCAAGCTACAAAGCACTGAAAGGGTTGTTTCTAAGTCAACTTCTTGGATAATGAGATAATGTCAGCAAGAACTGACTTGTCGTAGGAGGGCCTTGATGTATCCCACATCTATGACACAAAATGAAGCAAATAATTTTTTGGAGGTGAAGAATGAACTGACGACACAAGGTTCAGGAATGTCAGTCATGAAAAAAATGAAGGTTGGAGATATTGCAGTGAATGAGACATTAACTGGATGGTGGTTTCTCAACTGAATGACTTCTCTTGAACTTGTCGGTGACACTGAGATGAATTGGTAGCCTTAACCCCAAAATATGGATGGTATGAAAGACCAATGTTGAGATGACTGGTGAACGGAATAACCCAAACCAACTCAATAATGGTGATGAAGTGAAAGTGTCATGTTTAAAGGCAACTTGCTACCATAAATTCTTCAAGCTTCTTCCCCTTTTTTCCTAGTCATTGTTGACTAGTACCTCTTTATTTTTGTTAAGCTTCAGGAGGATAACATATGCTTGTTCTATAATTCGCCCTGCGGGAAAACCTGTCATTATTGAATGTTTTAACGAGTCTAGCGAAAGTGAAACTCCCTCTCATCTAGATGGACAAGTTTTTTTCTATTTTTTTAATGAGTTTAAAGATAAGGATAACTGAGTCCTTTTCATGTTTAGAGAGTTTTAGAAATGGATGAAAAGAAAACTCCATAAGTTCTTTTTCATAAAATAATCCCTCAGGTCCGAAAAAGGATAAAATAATACAAGAGGGATGACATTTCCAATACTTTAACAGGCTGGAAAAGACAAGCGCTCAACAATCTTTTCATCTTTAGCGAGTCTGAAAAGGGTTTAAAGAGTAATCTATTTTGAGGAAGGAGTGATGTCTGGGGTAACAACTGGTTCTGGTGGTGTTGGAACTTCTCAAAACATATTGATTTGTGTGAATAGGTTGGCTAATAAGGCGACTCATTGCAACTATTCCTCAAAAAGGGTAAAACAACCATGTGAAAGCATATGATTGGCCAAAGGGATGGTGGCGATGGGATGTACACAACCAAGGCTCAAAAGGCTGATATAATGGCAATCAAAAGGGTTAAAATTTGAGAATGGGTTCATTTTTAGACAAGCTTGAACCATGGGGAACTATGCTTGGATTCAGTTTCATGTTTACACAAGCTTGAAACGAACAAACTATGATTGGATTCAAAGACGTTTAATTCATTGTTTAGCATATCATATTCTTTCATGAATCATTCAACCTACTCAGAACTCTATCAAATTGATTAGAAATACATATATATGGATGAAAAATGAACTAAAACTAATATTTCATTTTGAAGTACATGAATAGTAAACATAAAAAGTAGTTTCAATATTTCATTTTCATCATTTCATTTCAAATTTGGGATTTGGAGCTCTGAAGCGGTTTTCCCCCTCAAATTTCACCAACTGATTTCGAGAGATCTTTTGGACCATTCTCCACGCCGTCAGGACCAGGTAGGAGCTATCCTTGAGCTCTTCATTTTCATTGCATCTTTTCTTGATTCTGAGCAAGCTTTTTCACTTTACTGGGCCCTTGGGGTTTAAAGATTTCATTCCTCAATCATCACACCTAGCTAGTATCGAAAGGTGTGATCTATACTGAGCTACCCACAGGCCAGTCTGTATGCATCTCACCTTGCTCAAAGGCAGGGTGTGATGGGCGTAAAGAGGCAACTTTATACAGTGTTTTTCATCAAATTTTTACCTATTTTTTCTCAAATTTGGATCCTAACTCATCTTTTGTCCGCATTTCAAATATTTGTTGGATCAAGATGGTTGTCACATGGTGTGAATGAGAACAAGAAGAGGAGGATATGATTGCTTTACATGACCAGGGCACAGTGGATGCATTAAGAAACTGTGGCTTACTAAAGTTTTTTCGCATATCCAACATTAGGCGACAAATTAGTTTGTTGTAATATCTTCTCAATGTTTGGGATCCCATTGAACAGGTATTCCAGATTAGAGGCAAATCTATTCCTTTCACGGTTGAGGATATTTATTTTCTGACGGATTTGTCGAGGCGTGGTGCCCCTCTTTCACTATAAGGATTTTCTCGTGGGGGCAAATTTGTGAAAGATTACATTCGTCAGTTCTGCAGGGATGGATCTCAACCCAGTAGAGATGGTAAGATAAATATCCGAGATGTTACTGATCGACATTTGAGGACCATTCTATTTAACTTTACTAGATTGGCTGGTAGTGCTGCCTTACATTTAGCGAATAGATCTTACATGCAATATGGCAGGATGCTTGGAACCGAAGGCGTTCAATTTGTGTGGGGCAATACTTCCTATCATAAAAGAAAAAATGTCCAAAGTAAAGAATGGAAGAAACAAAAATTTTGTTTATGGATCCATATTGACTGCTTTTGCTTTGGAAAGAATCCCACTAATGCAACCTCAAAATATTTCACTGGGATTGCCAGCACCGAGGGAACCACAAATGCATAGATGGGTGGATCTTATGGATAGACATGCCAGCCAGTCAAAGATCTCCTTCTCAGATGCCTTTTTCCAGTGGTTTGACTACTAGGAGATGGTGTTTACAGAGTATCCATATGTTGGGATGGATTTCCAAGGTGATCTGGATTTGGCTTTACCAGTTGGTGAGCAGTGGAGTTCTATATTCAACCACATCTTTGTTTTTTCAGTTTTATAATGTTTATGTGTTTTTGATGTTATGAAGAGTAAATAAACTCATATGTGTGTGCAGATATTGGACCTGTGCAACCAGTGGCAACCCCACGTGTGGCAGATGACGCTCCAATAGGAGAGGCTATAGGGAGGGATGTCCTTCGAGATATAGACATATCGAAGACCCTGGCAGTGCTACAGGATCAGATTCAGGGCCTCACTCTCGGTATTTAGGATGTCAGGACCGATGAGTTACTTTTAAGGTTACAACATCATACTACTGGTGTATTGAGTCATTGGACTAGGCTCCTGCGCATGATAGCACAGGCGGTGACATGTTATCACCAACATCACTAGTCTAGGATGTTTTCTGCATCCCTTTTGAGTTTCTTGTTTAGATGACCGATTTTGTCTTGGACACAAAAATTTTTGTAAAATCTATTAACATCTATATAATTTTTGATTTTTGGAGTTTTATTTTGGCTAAGCGATGAAATCCTAATGCAAATGTTGATGTGAAATGCTTTCTTTACAAATGTTGCAAATGTCTTTTTAACACATATTTTGCTAATGAATTATTGAATGTGTTTAAGTTTCTTAAAATGTGTTGATATTGAATGAAATCAAAATGTCTTTCCAAAATCCTAACTCTTAGGAACATGCGATAAATAGTTGGATTCTGAATGGAATAAATGTCGGTAAGCTGTAGAATGACAAGTTGTGAATCTAGCCTGACAATGAGTTGGCGTATGCCATGTGAAATGGAATCAGAGAGAAGTTCAATCAACACGTTATACTCAGCGATGTTTTTCATCAATCAACCAATACATATTCCCCTGAAGCTTACTAACTCGTTGCTTAGAGCAAAGATGGCCTAGGCCGTAGAAGATAAGTTCTGCATACTACGACTAGCTCCATCAGCATACCCAACAAATGGTTCCAAAAATTCTGACATCTGCAATAAATGTGAAGTGGATTACCTAACCAAATTGACGACTCTAAAAGAAAACACTCAAAACTGTAATAAAAGGATATATACAATGAGTTTACCACACTTAATCAAACATAGTAATGTTTAAGATACAACCGGTTTCGGGGCTGTGAAAGTGGAATCACATCATAATCGACGAGCTCATAGGATCCTTTTGTCAATACGTGTTTAACAATGTAAGGGCCCATCAATAATGGTTCAAATTTACCTGCTCCTAACTTGTCAGAATCCTGACCGTAAAGAAAGACTAGGTCGCCTTTTGAGAAGACACAAGGCTTAACATTTTGGTCATATCGAGCATTAATGCATTTCTTGTGTGCTTCATTAGCCAACGCGGCATCACGACAGGTTTCATCTAGATGGATTAATTCTAAGGAACGAGCCTCTTCTTCAGAAGTTTCGGGAAGCAGAACGATTGCAAGCTTGAGGGATGAGATTTCGCACTGAATTGGTAAGACTGCTTCCAGACCATACACCAACTGAAAGGGCGTAAATCCAGTCGCATTTCTCACCAAAGTCCTATATGCCCATAGAACTGAGTATAGGATCAAATTCCAATTTCATTTATGGACTCCAAACATTCTCTGGAGTATGCACTTAAGGACTTTGTTGATTGCCTCAACTTCTCCATTAGCCTACAGATAATATGGAGTAGAAATTTCATGGGACAACCCTAATTTGGTAGTTAATTCGATCATCATGTGATTGTGAAAATGCGGCCCATGATTTGTGACTATAGCACGTGGAACACCAAATCTAGAAACTATATGATTGAAAAAAAAGAGTACAGCCATTTCATCGTTGTTGTTCAATGTAGGGATCGCCTTGGTCCATTTTGTAAAATAATCGACAACGACTATAATATACCCATGCCCCTCGGCTAAGGTGTGTTTACATGTCATGAAATCAATGCCCCATTTAGCGAATGGTCCAACAACAATCATTGGATGTAGTGGTGCAGGTGGTAATCTGGTTTTGTGATAAAAAATATGACAAGCATGGCAACTTCTGACTGCAATTATGCAATATTTGAATATGGTGGGCTAGAAGTAACCAGCTCATAATATCTTTTGTGCAGTAGCGTAACCAGATATATGCCCCCCAAAAGCACCTGAATGTCAATCATTCAAAACTTTTTTAGCCTCGTCATGCGTGAGGCACCTTCGTAAAACCGTATCGACACCATGATAGTAAAGTGTATAACCAATGATCAGATAGTCTTTGGCTTGGTATCGAGTATGCCAATGTTCAGAGTGAGAGGTGTTAGGCCTAAAAGTTTGGGTCTGGAGTTTGGATCTGGAGTAGACCAGTATATCTCCATAGCACAGATTGCTTGATGATATCAGAAATAGATTCTCATCTATGATTGATGCTTTTGATGTTAAATCATTGGAGGACAAGGGAAAGTTGCAAAGTAATTCTACAAAGATGAGAGAATTCTTTGATTTGGATTTGGTGAATTCCATATCCAACTCCTGCAAAATGGTTATCCATTTGGAATATTTTCCCCACAGCAATTGACGTGACAAAATGTATGTCATATAGTTGCAATCTGACACAATGGTTGTTTTGTGAAACAGTACAGAGTGTTGAAATCTCTATACTTCTTGAACAGCTGCTAAAGTCAACTTTTCAACATAAGAGTACTTTCTTCCTGTATCATTAAGATTACGACTTAAATAATATATAGGATGTTCAATTCCGTTATCTTCTTGCACTAAAACCATAGCGATGTTGTATCTGCAGTGACGAGATACAGGTTGAAGTCTTTTTGATAGTCAAGGGCATACATTAATGATTCTTCTATTAGGGAATCTTTTAAAGCATCAAAGGAAGCTTGCGCAACTTGATCCCAATGGAAGGGTAATCCTTTCCTCAAAAGATGTGTATAACCTTTAGCGAGCTCAACATAATGTGGAATGAACCTCCTTAGAAAGTGAGCTTTCCCTTGGAGTCTTTGGATATGAAGCAAATTTGAAGGTGAAGGCATGTCAAGAATTGCCTGAACCTTAAATGGGTCAAGTTGAATTCTGTCCTTAGAAACTACAAAACCAATCAATTGACCAGAACCAACAAAAAACACACATTTGTGCGGATTGAGTCGTATCTTGTAGTTTCAACAATGTAAAAATATGGCTCTCAAATGCTGCAGATGATCAGTCCGTTTTTGCGAATGAGCAGGGAGATCGTCGAGATATGGTTGAACGATGTGTTTGATGTCATGTAAGGTGTAATTAAATTGCCCTTTTAAAATTTTCCCCAGTGTTCTTCAAACCGAAAGGTAATTTACGATATGTGAATGTGCCCAAAAGACATATAAATGCAATTTTTGACTGGTCCTATGGGTGGATATTGATTTGATTGTATCTGGAAAATCCATCGATGAACAAAAAGATTTTGCATCCGGCACATTCATCAATAATATGGTCGATAAAGCATGTAGGATAGTTGTCCTTTGGACATGCTTGATTTACATCCCTATAATCGATGCACACTCTAATTGTTCCTTGTTTTTTCATCATAGGAACAATATTCGATATCCAATCAATGAGAGGAATAGGGTAAATGAAGCCAGAACGCAAAAGATTTTCAACCTATACTTTAATGGCAATGGATTTCTTTGGATGAACAGGTAAAAGCCATTGTCATACTCATTTGACAACTAGATACATCTTGATTTCATGTTCAACAATTCTCGAGTCAATGCCTGGCATTTCTTCATATTTCCATGCAAAGACATCTCTGAATTCGCGAAAAGGAGCACAATAGTTTTCTAGTTCTGATGGAGAACAAGATTTTACAATGCAAATATTTTCTACAACATTAGGTTTGGTTGAAATATTAATGATTATAGTTTCTTCAATGTTGGACAGACTTTGCTCGGAATCTACTGTATTTACAGAATTTAATAAAAAATCAACAATTGAGGGGTGATTGAGGTCGTTTGAATAATCTTCATTGTCATCTTGAAGGTGGGAACGATGATGGTAATCTTCCCATGGAATTTCTCCTATCATTATTGATTGGATGATTCCATCGTCTGTAGTATGTATGCAAGACCAAGGATTAGAAGGCATACCATATTCTAAAGACCTATCTACCCAAACACTTGTTGAGTGTTGATTTGGGTTTGTCGCCCAAGCCTAGAAAATTGATTGCTACAAAGATTCAATGGGGCTTGGTGGCAACTCCTCGTGATGATTCTCACTATCAAAATAGTCGAAACTCTTCTTAAACTTAGATGATGTAGAAGAGATCATATGACAGGTTTCCACTGTGGCCACTTTCGTGAAACTAGATGGAGACAGGAGGGAAAAAGTACCCATTAAGGAAGGGTCTTTTAGGAGGCCTACTCCAAGATTTTGAAGTCATTGTGAACTTCCATGGATCAATGGAATGCTTCCAGTAGTTTGTGAACTGTTAGTGAAAAAGGCTAGTTGGTCAATGATTGTGATTCCACCTTGGAAAGGAAATGCAATCTTTCTAAAATATGTAGACACAATGGAAGCCATAGCATAAACCCAGGGACTTTCGAGTAAAATATTGTAGTCAAGGAGTCCATCAATGACCTTGACTTCAATATCTACTGTCTTGCCTCCCAGTTCAACTTGCAAGCTACTTAAAATCCCATATGGAGGGTATGTTCTTCCATCGAACGCTTTTAATGTTGTTGGAGATCATGACAAGGGTGGTGAACCAAGAGTTTTCCAGCAACTCATCGACATAATATAGGTAGATGCCCCCTCATCAATGACAGTTCGATGAAAATTTTTATTGAGGGATTTTACCTGTATAAGGAAAGCGAGTTGGGCCGATAACTGAGGCATATATCCTTTATGATTAAAGGCCACAAGATTGGAATCCGTTGGATTGATCCCACCTATCACTAATAACAAAGCATGCTTTTGGGAGGGATAATTTTGCAATACCTCAAGTGTCAACATAGCGGATGGACATGGAGCCAGATCTTCCACTATATTATAATTTTCAGCAGCTCGAGCACGAGGATTAAATGTCGATTTATGTACGACTTGCTTTGGCGTCTTTATAGTTAATTCAAGAATAATGGATGGAACTACTTCTGGTGAAGTCATTGTCGAACTACTAGGTTGATCTATAGCCTAGTTGTTCGATGACGATGGATTCCCATAATCTTTATTCCTTGTCGATATCAAAACATCATTTTTATTGTTTTCGATGGATAGGATAAGCACTTGGGATGTGGAAGCATTATCGATAGCAACCATATTAGTTTCTGGGTTTAGAAACAGATCAATCAACACTGCTGAGGTATTCGAAGCCTTCAAAATTTTTGAAACCTCAACTCGATGTGGACAATCTCTCGTAAAATGATCCTCGTTACATATCAAACATGGATAATGAGGAGGTTTCTTTGCTACAGTATGGTTCTCAGATGACTTTTCAGGAGTGGAATTCTCCTGTTTCTTCTTATTATTTTTCCCTTTCTTCTTGCCCCCTGGTTGATTTGGATTTTTTCCCTTGTCAGATGACATGGCATTAATCTTCGAGGCAAGAGAATTTTCATTTGCATTTTGACTAGAAACAGCAAGAGCTTGACCAGATGGACCTCTTGCAGTTTGTGTGCTTGAGGCACCGATCACACCGTGAGAGTCCCTATTCGATTTAAGAGGAGGAGGAATGGAAAAAGATGGTCTAGAATTATCAAGAATTTTGTCGTAGAGTGTGCCAAATTGTGTATAGATCAAATCTAAATATTGGCCACGAGAAATGACTTGCTCTTCAGTGACAACTCCACCTGTTTCCACGTCCTCAATGATAGATGGTAATAAGGACTTAATAAACCACTAAGCTAAAAGCTGATCAGGAACATATATTTTAGCCATTTGTTGACAACACCACCACTCATGAATATGATCAGATATGTGAGTGGACGTGGTCTGTTTAAAGTTGGTAAGGAGTTTTGTTCCAGTTTCGTACCTAATAGGTAACTGAAAGTGGGTTATAAAAGTAGTGGCAAGGAAGGTGAAGTTATCAAATGAAGCTCTAGGTAATTCAATATACCATTGCACTGTTGGACCAGTAAGCGTTCTCTGAAAAAGGTGAAGTCTAATCGAATCATCATTCAGAGTGTTAGATGAGCACCATAAAATAAAAGTCATTACGTGATTCGATGGATGTTCACCTGGATTTACATTGAACTTAGGAATATCAAAGGGGAGTTTATGATGAATCCTTGGCCACCAAGGGGCGTATGCAATTGGATCATTCATCAGCTGGTTCAAATCTAGTAATTCTAGAGTTGCTACACAAGGCAACTTTTGATTCAGGTTGGGTGGAGCATACCCAGGATAAGATGGAATCACCTGAGCAGTAAGTCTTTGCATACTAACATAATTTATATGTTACTGGTAACTATAATAAGGTTGTTGGAAATAACTAGTATAGTGTGGTTGTTGATAACTGGTTTGAAAATGTGGCTATACATAACCTACAAAGCCTTGTTGCTCAAGTCCTCAGTAGGCTTGATATTGACCAAATCCAGTCTGAGCTTGTAAACTAAGCCCAAACTAAGGTTGGATTTGATGGAATTATGGTTTCTGGTATTGTGGCAGCCACGGTTGTTTGACCATTTGTTGTTGCCCAATATTGGAAGATTGACCAAGATGAGGATTGACCATACCTATTGGTGTCTGAGTCATTCCAGATAAAGAGGCACTAACCTGAGGTTGTGGTTCAGCCATAGAAATAAGTGGTTGTTATATCAAAACCTAAGAGACTTGAGTCTTCTGCCTCAAAACTTGAGGTTGCAAGGAAGAAGGAGTAGGTTGGGGTAGAGACACAATAGGTTGTGCTTGTGTTTAAGACACAATCATAATAGCAGGCGTAGTGGGAATATTTTGACACAAGTCAGATCGATTTTTTTGGATATACAACACTTGTTCTAGCAGTATTGGTATCCAACCACTAGATGTAATTCCAGTTTGACCTAAATATTGTTGGCAATTCGCGTATGGGTGTTCCCCAGGAGGAAATAATGAAAAAGTATACTTCTCTCCATATGGTGGTAGTCCAGTGTTTAAGGGATATATTGGTCTTTGAAAACTGGTTTTCCCAAATTAATACTACCATTCACGGTCAAATTGTTGAGTTTCAACATAAGAAGGACCAGATGGGATTCCAGATGAATAAATAGGAGCAGACCATGGCACTGAAGCAACCCCTGAGTGGACTCCAGCTAGTGATTGGTAACCAACTAGTATAGATGGTGTACCGTGAAGCATTGTAGCAATAGCAGCAGGAGGTTATGCCATAGCAACATCAGATGACACATTCCTAGATGTTAATGGTTGCTCGGACATGTCTAGTCTATCCATGAGTTCTCAAATTGATTCGATAGGAACTTGCGATGAAGTGGGATTAAAAAAACCAAAATTAGGAGTAGGAGGATGCAAATTATTCCTAGTTCCAAAATGAAACCGGGTACTAGATGGGGGATCCTCTACTATCTCCTCTATAGCAATCAGACCAAGTGGAAGAGGTAGACCGTCAGGTCCGTAAATGATTTTTGGGGCCGAAGAAGGTATAGCTTCTGCAGTGACAGATATTGGAGGGGTGACACTTTTGAACATTGAAACTCAACTTCCAGATGTTTAGGTAAATGAACTTCAGTCTCAAAGGGAGGTTTTTGAACAACTATTGGTTCAAATGTAGCCTTAGTTTGAACTGAGAGGGGTTCTGGATCAACTCTAGATGAACTTTTTTCAGGTACAGAAGTCTCTACCATTGGAGTAGGATCAATTCTAATGTCCTCTTGTAACTGTGGAACTTTTTCTCTTAAGGAAGATGTACTAGAAATAATCAGAGTAACTGTAGCCTCTGACGATATTGAAACAAAAGTTTCAAGTAAACCATATGAATTAGACTCAGTTAAATGAGACCGCTTTGTCCAGATTGGCTTCGCTTCCAGAGTCAAAGACAGTTGACTCACTAGTCTCCGCGAATGACAGGGTTTTGATTGACTTTCTTCCACGATTGCGGATTATTTGATCAACTCAAAATTAAGGGGAAAATGATGTTATTCTGAATTCAATTAATTTTAATGACACTTTGACACAACTTTGCTTTTTTCATTTTTTAAGAGTCATGAAAAAGATAAAGATGACTCTAGTCTCCTTTGATTTTTAATGAGCTTGAATGTACAAGTGCTCAGATGGACCTTTTCTTTTAAAGAGTCGAAAAGGAATGAAAGTGACTACTCTAGAAAATTTAGACAGAGGGATTACCAAACCAATTGCGAAACTGCAATATAAACCTTGGCGATAAATCAAAAATAAATTACCAAGGACTTATGTACGACAATCAATCTTCCCAAATGTTGTGTTCAGTGCATTGTGATCGATAAGGCGATAGACTCAGTTTCCTATGGATAAAGGATAATCATATTGTGGTCTCCCAATATATACGTGACGGTATGGGGAGCACAAGTCCATGCTAGAAGTTGTCATATCAAGGAGGAGGAACCACCCAACCTTCAATGAAAATGATAGCCACTAGTTTTAACGACGCCGAAACACGTCACTAGCTTAGACCTCTAGATATGTTGTGTTAAGTTCCAAACGTTGTTAGGTTCATTGAAATTTATTCTAAAGTTGATCTTGTTTAGAATTTTCCTTTTAATGGTTCACTGCGTGATGATGATCTGAAATTCCTAAGATGCAATCTACAATGATAAAAAATCTTTGTTTATTTGAGCAATGAAAATCCTAGCTACTAGGGAAAGGAAATAACAGTGCTTTTGAGCAAAGAGCAAAGAGCACCCACTAGTGCATTTCCCTAAATCATATTTTTTCACACAAACCAAAAAAAATAATTCTAAATGCAAATGAAAATGCATGTATTTGTTTTCATTCTCTTTAATGTGAAAAATTCCAAAAGGAAAACCAAATGCAACAAAGATCTGAAATATTTCACTCAAAATGACTTTTTCGACAATTTCTTCTTCAAAAGAGAAAGGAAGACTCAAAACAACACTTTTCAATTTTGAATAAAAATGATTTCGACACTTCGAATATAAACAAATCAAATAAAATACATGAAGAAAAGTTCAATCGATTATTAAGGGAAGCAATAATTCACAATACTTCTCTTTTCGACACAAAAATGACAATTACGACACTTTTTGTACCAAAGCGACAATCAATTTAAACAACTTTTCGACAAAGGAGTGTAAATGATGAAAAAACACACAAAAAACATTCACTAATCTTAATGTAATTGTGGTTGATCTATGTGATGCAAGTAAGTTTCAGTAAAGAGGCATTGTTCATTTGCAGCAAAACAAGCAAACAAAACTGAAAACAAGGTAAAAAACCCTCAATTTCTAGAATGGAAAAAGAGTTCAGTCAATCATCTCACCTGGTCTTTACAGAAATAGAGATGCATCGTACTTACTACACTCGGGAGGTGCAATGCATACTAAGTCACAGTGGAAGACAATTCGATGGTCCAGGGAGCGCAACTGAAATGGGTTTTGGCTCAAAGGTGGAGCTGTTTTCAAATGAGTTAAGGTGGGTTTTGATGAACAATAAAGAGAAAAGTATGATGGAATGTCTTGAGAGGTTACTGAGCTACCAAAAGGGCATCTAGATGTGATTGTAAGTCAAATGTTTAATTCATAAACTAAACCAGAGATTGATTGAAGCATCATTCATCTACTATGCACTTTCAGAGCAGGAGCAGTTCGAAGGGTACTTGGCTGATTTCAGACTCTGTCTATAGTTTATAAAAAAAACAATAACAACAAACAAACATCTGTTCATTTCCCAGTGGAGTCACCAATTTGTTTCTGGGAAAACTAGTATTCTAAATAATGCTAGCCCTCTAGGTTTGGCAGCTACCCTAGAAACAACAGTTTAAAGCAATTCAATGGTTTCTTCTATGTGCAATAGATAAGAGAAAGATAATGGAACCAACTTGGAACTTCTGCTTAATCCCTTGCTTGATCTCTCTCCCCTATGACAGATCCTGTAACTCCTCCTTGTACTTAACATCTTGGAGAGTACCTGCACAAGTACAACAACAAAGAATCGTCAAAACATCGTGGTCTATCACAACATAAACATTACAAAATCAGATATATAATGAACAAATGATAGCATTCACAAATGATAACATTCACAATTGCACAATCATATGGAAGAAAAATTGAAGAACTTTATTAATAGAAGGGAGAATTACAACCTAGTTGTCTGATCCAATATCATCCTCCCAACTTCAATCCTTCTTCACCTCATGAAATAGCAAGATCACTCCAACAACAAAATGCTCCTTCCTCAATTACAAACTATGAGCACTTCCTTGCAATTCACAACATTCCAGCCTATAGATCGCTTGGATGAGGGATCCATTTATAGATGTTTGAAAGGGTGTGAGTCATCCATGGGGTTTGATTAGTGTCATTCCACTTATTACAATGAGTTCCACGAGAGAAGGGATTGGAGATTTCTTAGATCCCTTATTCATCCGTGGGTGAATTCAGAGAGGCAAGTGGCATAGGAGAAAGTTTTGGAAGATTTCATGAACAATCAACAAACAAATGTCTAGGACATTTGTCCATCCTCGCCCATCACACCCCATAGAAGGCCTAAATAGTATACATCGCACCTTGGTAGTGTACCACTCAGTATGCATTGCACCTTGCCAGAGGAGCAGTCAGTATGGTTCAATATAGGTAGTTTCTGGATGGTTTCTTAGGTGGAATTTTTCGGGAATGATGTATTTAGATGACTATGTTCCTTTAGGGTATGAAACAACTCCTTTAGGGGTTGATGAACCCTAATACATCGACATATAATTTTGGGGCTGATGTTCCCAAATATGTCTATAACAAATAGGATTTGAACTTTTAGGCTTGTACTCATGAAATAACTGTACATATAATTTGTTGCAGGTTTATGTTTACTATAGTAGCTTCTCGACTACTAGTAATTGAATTCAATAGAATAACTCATTTCTGTACTAGTGGACTGTGGACATAACCCTGGATATAGATATTTTCAGTTAGCTTTGAAATAATAATAAATAATTCTTCATGAAAAGTGCATTTTTATGATTATTACCAATTGAAAATATCGTTGACTAGATGGTTATATTATTGTTGTCTACTCAACCAATTCATAATTCATGATTGTGAAAGTGCCTATCCAAGCTGGGGTGGAAATATGACAATGGGGTGATGGGTCAAAGTTTTTGGACCATCTCTCCAATCTCTACTTTGGAGGTGATATTTTCTCATTTAAGAGTTTTGGTAGTGTGGGTCACAACAATATTTAGATGGTTAATTTCTACTTAAATAAAATCACTGCTAGACGTAGTGGCCTTTAATGTCTTTTTTATTGAGTGATTGATATTTTAGACCTAAAAAAAACATAAAAGAGGTTTTATATTTATATATATGTTGGATAACTTGCTAAGATTGAAAGTTCAGTTCTGATGTCCTTGCATATTGTTTGACCAGATCCGTTCAAAATGGGCAAGCGAGGCAAATGGCAATATATCATGGATCTTGAGGTGCAAGACCTCAAAGGAAAAATTACATTCTCTAGTGAAGACTTGGTTTGGATGGAAATAAATAGAAAAAAAAATATTATTGATTGAGTTGTTGTAATCTCATTACGACGAGTTGCTGACTTTATCAAAGGAGAGGAAGAAAATCCTATTATTCCATGTAACTTCATATGAAAAACAAAAAAAGAACCAAAAAAATGAGCTACCACTACATTGAAATATGAGATGTGAGTATTTAAAAATGTATTTCTTAGATATTTTGAAACCATGTTCATATTTCTTTGTATGTACTGACATTTTAAATTTTTGGTGTAGTTATCATTATTCATTTGGCCTGGAAGACAAAAGAGGAAATCCTCTGGCTAAATGAAGGACCTCATTTGTGCACAAGAGGCGTTGCCAATGCCACTTTATTGTGAAAGTTATGCATGAAATTCCTGATAGAGAAATACTAACTTTCAATATGTATGAACATGAAGATGGGGAAGGTTGGGCTTGTCATGGTCAACGTGACACTTCAAGAGACGTTGTTGCATATGTAGAGACTTGTTTCATTTTGTGATCCAGGTGGATATTGGTGGCCACCTGCCAAGTCCACTTGGACCACCACCATTGTTTCTTTCAGCTTTTTAGTTTCCTTAATTGTAGCACAATTTACTATTTTTAGCAATTTTTTGGGTCCTAAACTTCCAGAGCTATTTTGAGGCCCTAAATGATGCTTTTTGGGAAAACTAGGAGAAACATGCATTCATGGACTGATGTTTCTCTTCCCAAAGTTGTAGCTCTCGAATAGATCTTTCTAATGAGATATTGTGTGCATTAAACAAAGATCATATGCCAAAGTTACGACCCTGGGAAGTTCATGTACCAATTTACCCAAACCGGGCCCACAATTTGGCATTTCATCTTCTAGGGTTAGGTTTTTGGATGTGTAGGGTTTTCCATTGTTTCTCAACAATAAATAGGCATTAGAGCCTCATTCTAACATAGTTCAAAGGCACGTAGCCGCTGCATCTCTTCTCAGAGATAAGCTACCATCACCCTAGTTGGTTTATTTCCATTGTTGTTTGTAAGCATATTTCAGTATTTTTACATTAACGAAATGAAGTATTATTTCCATTGCATCTCTGTGTTTTTGGTTATCTCTATAATTTTTTTCACTCTCGTTTAAATCCAGATTATTGGTATCAAAGCGGTCTGCTTTTTCTCTGTTTTTGTTTGCATGTACCCAACGAGGTCAGGATATAAGGAGTTAGGGCTTGAATTGGTTGAACCTTTGGAAGACCAGCCTTGCAAATCCTTATGGCCTCCCAGGGCAGATGAAAAGAAAGATGAGGGGTAGGAGATCCTATCAAAATCTTGCTCGAAGAATCCCTCAAGCGACAGAGGAATGCGATGATGGACAACTTTGCCCAGATCCTTCAGTGCTACTATGGGGTGACACATCGGCTTCCAAAAGCTACTCTAGAAATGCCACACCCTTTAAGGTACAAGTTAATTTTGAAATCCCCATATTCGAGGGTTAGATAGACATATATGCCATCAATAAATAGTTAAATCTGCTAGAGGGTTATTTTTCTGTTCATGATTTTTCCAGTTGGGAAAATATTATTTTTTCTCTTCTCAAAGCAGCCCCCCACGTCAAGGATTGGTGGGAAACCTACTCCGAGCGGAAGCATGAAAGTATAGGCTCACTATTTTCAGCCACACCCACTTGGGATTCATTCCAGGATGCCATCAAGGAGCAGTACTACCTTGTCAAAAGTTATGAGGATCAGTACATAAAGTGGACCACACTACGGCAGGGGAGGGACCAAGACGTGTTGGAGTTTACCAATATTTTCCATACCCTTCACACAAAGTTCGGTATCAAGGATTTAGAGTAGCATTTCACACTCAAATACCATGGCTTCCTACACAAGTACATCCAGGAAGAAATAGAATTCCCAAACATCCCCTCACTTGGCACGACATACCGATATGCCGTCAAGGTCGAGCAAAAGTTTAAACAGAAGAAGTGAGACTTTGAATCTGCGAATCCAAACAAAGGGAAAGCTGCCCCCAAACCGTAGAACAAAGGAAAAAGCTGAGGCAACACATCCCAAGAAAACCCACCAAAGTTGCAACAAAATAACAATGCTGTGAAACTGAAAAGGGACACGGGTAAGTGGTGTGAGTTCCATAAGAGCTCCACTCACAACACAAGTGAGTGTCGGGCCAAGAAGTCACTAGTGGCCGAGCTAAAGTTTTCAAAATCAGATGCATGTTCTGACTTTGAGTCAAAACCCAACAAGGGGAATGACAAAGGGAAGCAAATTATCGATGCGGAGCCTAATGCCACCATTGCCACCACAAATATACAGAAGGAGGAACCCGAAGATAGGAGGTAGGACTGCCTACCGCCATATCTTTGGTTATTGCAAAACAATGAAGTAAGCTCATTTCCAAAGCCAGGAAATTTATTTTCCTAATGATATGCCCTTAAGAAAAGAAGAAGACCGTGGCCACGACCTCCAGACAGGGCCCCTCCGCACGACAACTACATATGAACAAGGTCATGGAGGAGTACCAGGACATCTTCACTTCCCCCACAGGGGTTCCTCTGCACTGTCAGGTCAAGCACTCGGTCGATCTGACCCCAGGTGTGTCGCTACCCAATGGACCAATCTATCGATGCTCCATTCTAGAGAATGATGAAATCAAGACACAGATCTAGGAGCTGCTACAAAAAGGTCACATCCATCTGAGTTCATCGCCCTGTGGGAGCCTGATCATGTTGGTACAGAAGAAGGATGGGACTTGGAGACTCTGTATTGGCTATCGGGCACTGAACAAGGTCATTTTTCATAATAGGTACCCGATCCCATGGATTGATGACCTCCTAGACCAACTAAAGGGGGAAACATATTTCAGCAAGATTGATTTGAATTCATGATATCACCAGGTACCAATCGAACACTCCGATGTGTGGAAGACAACCTTCAAAGCCAAGGAGGGCCTTTTTGGATGGTTGGTTATGCCTTGCGGATTGATGAATGCTCACGCAACCTTCATGAGGCTAATGGATGACATCTTGTGAACATTCACCAACTCATTTGTAGTGGTATACTTGAATGAAATCTTGATATTCAGCAAGAGTTGGGAAGGGCACCTCCACCACATCCGACAAGTTCTCCAAACACTGCGACAACACAAGTTATGTGCCAATTTATAGAAATGCACTTTTGGCATGACCCAGGTTCAGTATCTGGGATACATTATTGATGAACAGGGGGTGCATGTGGATCCAACCAGGATCCAAGTCATTCGGGATTGGCCATCTGTTATCACTCAGGTTTTCCTAGAAGTTGTGTAAGAGGAAAGTATACCCGAGGTAACCACAAACCAACCTTTTAGATGCAGAATCTAGCCACTCTGCATCCAGAGAGGGCTCTCTCTTTATGATTTATCTTTTTTCTTGGAAGGTTTTAGGCTAGTTATAGATTCAAGAGTTTTTTTGGGAAAATGGTGGAATCCACAAACTAACGACAAGATTGAGAGCTTTCAGTCCATTGGGCTATGGAGTCAAAGGATGGCTTTACTGGATTTCTATTCTAAGCACAAGATGGTATTACAGGGCAAGATAGCTAGACAGAGAATAATCATTAAAATTTAAAGTGGATGGGATGAATTTGAAGGGATGAAAGGCAACTAAGAGTCTTTCACCATGTCCAAAAGAAAGAAATGAAATGACTACAAACAAAGAGCAATGAAGAATCCTTTGTTATAGTAACCAACAGTGTTTAAATTAGTAAAGCAATAGCATTTAAGAATTCATGCTTATAACTAATTTAGAAGAAAACATCAAGAATAATAACATTTGAAAACAGAGTAAAATTAAGCAAAAATTTTATTTCAATCTCTTATGCAAATTATTCGGGAATGGATATGATGGTATTATGTGTTTAATATTAGTAAAGCAAGAGCATTTAAGAATTCATGCTTATAACTAATTTGGAAGAAAAAATCAAGAATATAACATATAAAAACAGAGCACAATTAATCGAATTTTGTTCCAATCTCTTATGCGAATTATTCATAAATGGATATGATGATATTATAGACTGATATAAAATTTCAGAGGAAGGGTAGAAACACTTATTGAACTGCTGTCCAACACATGAATCCTGCAACAAGTCCTGTGCTTTAAATCCTCATCCAGCCAAGCCACGCAAATTTTTTCCAAGCACTTTTATTCTGAAGTTTCAATGTTACAGCCAAGTAATGGAATCCCCCTCAATGCTTCCAAGAGTGGATTATTTATATCAATTCTAAACTAAAATATCTTGAAACAAATATCAAAATTGGTTCACAAATCTCTCCAACTATTTACATAAATAGAACTTAATTAAAGGACACTCAAACTAATGCATCTATTTGTCACTATTTTGCATGGATAGGTGATGACAAAGATAAGAATTCAAATTTGATCCAACTCTTAGTTGATGATGAGGCATCCAAGTCACTAACTGTTTCCTTTCTTTGTGCAATCTGCTCCAACAATTCTACAAACTTGGGGTCCAATGATATTTTTTTATTTTTCAATCCGTAATAGATATGTAAAAAGTGAAAGAGGTTATTGTATATCAATATGTTGGTGAGATAAACCTCTTTCATTTTCCCAAAATTCCTCTCCAGATATGCATAATAGTCTCTGTAAAAAATATGTGTAAAATAGAGTTTTACAGAGTCTGAAAAATGACCTGTAAAGATGCACATGTATCTCTCATTATAAAATCATTGTGAAAAAAATGAGATATTTTTTTGTAGATGGGTATCTTAGGAACAAAAACCTCCTTCAATTTTGTATGAAGTATTTTGGATTGGCCAAAATACTCTCTCCAAAACGATGCTTAAACTGAAAGTTTATGCAAAAAGTGCTTTCCAACATTGTTTAATATTTCCAAAACCATAATGTTGTTAGAAAAGTGAGAGAGTTTTTTGTAGATGGCCCTCTTAAGAACATAAACCTCCTTCATTTTTGTAAAATTCATCTTAGATTGATCACAATATTTTCTTCAAAACTATGACTAAAATATGCAATTTCTGCAAAAATGTTCCTTCTTGTTATGTTTTTTCATCTTTTTACTTTCTTGCTCTTTTGATTGTTTTACTTTCACTTTAGACAAACCTCAATATTGGTGAAAGTATTATCATCTATTTTTACCATTTTACTGCCTTATGTATTTACTTTTACTGTTTACCTTTGACAGCTCTGTAACTTCGTTTTAACTTTCACTGACTTTTACTTGATAAACTTTAACCACTGATACTCTGATACTCTTTAGCTGTTATGCTTTCTAACCTCTGTTTGAATAGATTTGATAACAATTTTGGAGTAAACAAATCTTATGACTAGTATTAAGACTTTTTATCCAAGGATGTGATCTTCTGATTACCTCTTCAGGGACAACCAAGTAGATTTTTCAAGCAATTCCCCAATGGACAAGGGAGTGAGGTTTTGACCAGGTTCAAAATGGAGCATCATATTGATAGATTGGGGAGTAATGGGGAAAATAAAACTCTGGTCAGGGGATATTACATCTCTTTGAGTCAGATCATAGTTAGAATGGCAGTAATGGATGATTTCTGGGAAATAAATGACTGAAGGAATGAGATACCTTGGGAGATTGGATTCCCACAACCCTATAAGATCGTGCCCCTTTGAGTTTTCGTCTCTGCAACGATAATAGCCCAATAGGGGACTTTCATCAAAATGCAGGTCTTTAATTTGGAAATCTTCATCTATCAAAGGTAAATATTCCAATTCACGGTGAGGAGCATTCAGTGGAGTAATATTCAGAGCTGCTGACACCTCGATTTTGGTTCTTGTGGATTCAAAATGGAGGTTTCAGATGTGGGCCCGTCGAGCTTTAAAACAGTTTAAGGTTTAATCTAATCATCCCGGGTGATATCTAATAGGCGGAAAAGGTTATTAATTAGTCCCGATGACTAATTAATCCCGTATGCATAAAGAAATTGGCTGCGGCGAGGTTTGGTTAAGTGGATTGCCCGGTGGACAAACCATGGTGGCACGAAACTTTTCAGAAGTTTTATTCATATTTTTGTATTTAAACATACATATGGCAAGTTTAAAGTTTCTGTATATATATTTTTTATTTATATGGTAACAAACAAATATTATTTAATTACCATAAGGGCGGGATTATAATATAATGATAATTTTAACCAAAGGGCGTATAGTGGGTTATTATTTTAAATGTGCGGGGATATAAATACTTTGGTTAAACTTTATAATAGAGGGGTTTTTGGGATATTTATAAAAAGGGAGTTATATACTTAGGATAAGGTATTTTATTAGGAATTTAGTATAATAGAGTTAAATGTAAATATGGCAAAGGACAAGGAAACTCAAAATATTTTTGCACATCTAAGAAAGTGATAACTTCTGAAGTAAATAGCAATATTTGATCTTCAACACTTAAACTTAGAATAGGAAGTTATTTTGAGGGATTTTTATGGGATTTTGCATGAGTTTCCCAGGTAAAATAGGATTTTACTTAGGACAAAGTTAAAGATGGAAGATTATAACGATGGATTATCTTAAGTCCTTAAGTCTTTTTGATCATTAGGCTGAGGGTCCGGTCCCTCCAGAGGTCAAGGAAATGCCTTGAACCCCTTTGATCTCCAAATACCTTAGTACTTTGTGGGAAGTTAGTGAAACTTTTGAGGGGAAAGTGATGAGGGAGGTTAATGAGTTTGACTTTGCTTGTGGTGATTTTCCAGTGTATTTCCTGCTTTATTACTTGTGGTGAAAGTAAAGGATCAAAAACATGTAGCAACATCATTCATCAGATAACACTTTGCAGCACCATCTACCTACCCTGTCTACTTAATACTACCATTTTATCTTCTTTATTAGGGTGCATTTAGACTTGCAAACCCTCATCAACATTTTTTCTTTTTACAAGGAAAATCTATCTAATTCTACCCTTATTACATCCAAGGGCTCAGATTAAACTGTTGAGCAGCTTTTATTAACTCTAACTATCTACTTATCTGCCAAGATTAAACTGTTTGGTCAGATATTTATTCTCTAATCTACAACATGAAATTGAAATATGAGTAAGCCAAGTTTAAATAGTTTGACTTATTCATGAATTGTGGCAAAGGTTGGACAAGCTACACACAATTGGTTTATTACAAAAATGAAGTAGTAGTGGCATTTGGATTTGCACACTTTCCTTGGTTTGTTTTTTGCTTGGGGTTCATTTCTTTCACTTCTTTTTTTGACCACTTTATTTTTCTTACCCTTTGATTTTTCTTTTAGGGTACACCCTCTTTACTTTTTTTAACTTTTTGATTTTTTGGTTTTTCAAGAATATGGAACACCTTTGCTCAAGAAAGAAGGTTTGAACATATTCCATAGTTCAATCAAGACAATCATGAAAGATGAAACCTATTGGTATAGGAGGCTAACACTGGCTCCACTTGGGGATGGCTTTTCCCCGTGGAAAGTCAAGAACAGTAGGTCAGATGCCTGAAAATGTCTTCAAACTGGAAGTATGAAATCTTCCTTCTTCTGGTAGCTTTATTTTACATATGATAGTGAAACTTTTGGAACTTAGGGCCTTCACTTCGGGCTTCAATTCTAAGAAGTCACCATCCAATCCAAAAATGCATTAGAAAAAAGGACATATTATGTACAAGTTAGAAACATTAAAACATTCTAGTAAATGGGATCAAAATAATGCTTAAGCATTCGACCATTGACTAGTCCTTCTTCAACTTCTGAATTATCCAACTCGTTCAAAAAGTAAGTGTTGTTTCCCTGCAAGGCATGAATGATATAAGGCCCTTTCCACAAGAAATCAAACTTTCCATGTTTCCCTTTTTCTTCTCTTCTAGAATCCCATCTCAGGACTTTATCACCTAGTTGAAAATCTTCTGGTTTAGTCCTTTTATCAAACATTTTCTTTAGCTTTTCCTGCAAGACTTGGGATCTTTGGTATACCTCTTCCCTGGTTTGTTGCAGATGGATTGCTTGATGAATTCTTCTTTGAATGTCATTTGGCTCCACTTGAGCCTCCTGAAGTAATTTCATAACAGGGGTTCCTAAAGATGATGGGAATCTTGCTTCAAGACCATAAACTAACTCATATGGACTAGTCCCAATTGATTTCTTAGTGGTAAGTCTGTCTTCCCACAATGCATTGGTCAATTTCTTGTGCCAATTCTTTTTGTTTTCTTCCAATAACTTTCTGATAATATTGATAAGGCTTTTATTAGAAGATTCTTCTAGTCCATTACCCTGGGGGTAATAGGTTGTCGAATGGCCTATAGTAATATGATATTTATTACAGAAACTAATCATTTTCTTTGATTTAAATGCAGCAGCGTTGTCTGTTATAATTTTTTCTGGACAGCCAAATCTTGAAAGGATGTTGGTTTCTAAAAACCCTATGATCACAAAATCATTAGACTATCTACATGGGATGGCTTCAATCCATTTAGTGAATTATTCTGTGGCAGTTAAAATCCATCTATGTTGCCCTGAAGAGGGGGGATGAATTTCTCCAATAAAATCTAACCCCCATTGTTGAAAAGGTCTTTCTGTGGAAATTGGTTTTAAAGGCAGAGGTAACAACTTTCTTTTACCCTCAAATATCTGACATTTATGACAAGTTGTTACAAATTTCTTAACATCAGAAAATAAAGTTGGCTAGTAAAAGCCAGCCCTTAAGATCTTGTCTGCAATAGACTTCTAGTAGAGATGTCCTCCACAATCTCCTGCATGAAATTCATTAAGCACTTTATCAGCTTCATCTTTTAAGAGACAATTCAACAAGATTCCTTCATGATTTTTCCAAAATAGAGTGCTATCTAAAATACAATATTTCAAAGATGTCATTTTTAGAGATCTTCTTTTGGTTCTACACAACCCTGGAGGAGCTTGTAGGTTTAATAAAACATGAATTATATCAGTATACCAGGGTGAATCTAAGAAAGCTTGACTGATCTGAGGAGTCGCCATCTCCTGCTCATTATCCAGTTCATTGAGGTCTAAAGCTTGGCAATTGGTTTCTGTCATAAGTTGTGCTAAACCTTGACCTTTTATGAGTTTTGTTGGTTTAATCTCAATATCATATTCCAAAATGGTAGCTATCCACTTACCTCGTTTACCTTCTATGCCATCTTGAGTCAAGATATCTTTAACTACTACATTAGGCACATAAGCTACCACATGAGAATATAATATGTAAACTCTAAAATCTTTGATTGCTTTTACCAATGCAAAAGCCTGTTTTTCCATAATATTGTATTTTAGAGATGCATCCCTCAGTGCTTTACTAAAAAATGCTATTGGCTTTTCACACCCTTGGTCATCTTTTTGAAGTAAAACAGCTGCAACAGTATGTTCAGAAGCAAATGAAAAAATAATAAAGTCTCTATCAAATTTAGGACTAGTCAGAACTGGTGTCCTTGTTAAAGCCATTTTAATTTCCTCGAATGATTGTTTGGCTTCTACAGTCCAGTTAATGCTCGAATCTTTTTTCAACATGTTAGTTAGTAATCTAAGTAGCTCTGCTAGACTAGAAATAAATCTTCTCAAGAAATTAATTTTTCCTATGAATGCTTGCAATTCTTTTATGTTTCTGGGGTGGGGTATTTGCAAAATTGCTTGTATTCTTTCTGGATCAATCCTAATACCATCTTTAGAAATAATGTGCCCTAAAAGCTTTCCCTCTTCTAAACCAAACAATGACTTCTTAGGATTCAAAGAAATTCCATATTTTCTGCACTTTATAAATACTTGCCTTAGGTGACCTAAATGTTCTTGATCTGTTTTAGAAAAAACAGTTAAATCATCTAGGTAAATAACCAGAAAATCATGTATCTCTTTAGCAAAAGCAATATCCATTGCTCTTTGAAATGTAGCTGCTGCATTCTTGAGCCCAAATGGCATTTTGACATATTTAAACGTACCCCATGGTGTAGTGAATGCTGTTTTATCCTGATCATCAGGATGAACCAAAATCTGGTTGTACCCTGAAAACCCATCCAGTAGTGATATTCTCGAAGATCCTACTACCCTTTGCAGAATGTGGTCCATTTTCGGCAGAGGATAGTTGTCTTTTAAAGAAACTTTATTCAAATTTCTTAAGTCGACACACAGTCTAATTTCTCCTGTCTTTTTCCTTGTTGGTACCAGGTTAGAAATCCATTCTGAAAATATGATAGGAGCTATAATCCTTGCTTCAAACATCCTTTTGATTTCCTTTTCAATTGAGGGTAATAAAACAGGATTTATTCTCCTAAGCTGTTGTTTAAAAGGTTTATGGTCAGGTTTCAAAGGTATAGTGTGTTGAATGATAGATGTATCATAAGATTTGAGGTCTTCATAACTCCAGGCAAAAACATCCTAGAATTCTTTTAATAGTTCAACATATTTAACCTTCTGATATTTTGGAAGAGACTTGGACAACTTGACCATTTTGGGAATTTCTGGGGTTCCTAAGTTGCATTCTTCCATATCAACCTTGACAGGTTCCATTTTAGGTCTAAATGGAATATCATTTGAGTCAAACAGATCTTCCAAAGGAGTTAATCCTTTGGGCAAATGGTTATCTTTTAAATTGATGATTTCTGTTTTGTCTTCTATGATTTCATCAGATTCCATGTGTTTCAAATCTTGTATGTCCTTTTCAGTGAATGTGGTCGGATGTAGCAGATGAATTGCATTTTCTCTTGAAATTTCTATTTTTTGTTCTTTTCCTTGATCAGATTCATTAATAGTTATATCCTCATCTATCTTACAGTTAGAAAACTCATTTTGAAGTGTCAAAAAATTATTGATTTGATTGTTATTCACAAATACTTGCCAATTCAAAAGATTGTCTGGTATAGCAGGCCTATGCCTAATTTCAGCTGAAAACTGATGATTAGGGTCGAAAGGTAACTTGCATGTACTAGCAAACATCGCTAAACTGTGAGCATGCAAATTTTGTTTCCTGGGAATCTTGGCAAGTTGGGCTTGTAAAAATGTGTTGAGAATCTCTACAATAGTCTCTCGGTATTGTTTTAGTCTCATGTCTTTTGTTGAACATTCTCCTTTAATCTGTTGGATGATTAGTTCGGAGTCTCCTATGATTGATACCCTAATACCTCCTAACTTCTTGACATGTTTAAGCCCTAATAAAAGAGCTTCATACTTTGCCATGTTGTTAGTGCATTTGAAATTCAACCTATAAGCATGACCCTCTGCATAATTGTTCTCAACATTATGTAACCAAATCCCAGCCCCTGCCCCTAGTCTATTTACTGAGCCATCAAACTCTAAATGCCATAGAATTTCATGTTCATAATCTTCATCAATTGTTTTAAAGCGTTTCTTGACAGGAGCTAGTTGTTTAGTTTCTTCAGGTATTTCTTGATCATCTGGTGTTTCTTTGTTTTCAGAGATTTCTTCAATTTTAACAGTGGTTTTGTTTATGGTTTCCAATTCTGGAGCTTCTATTTCAGTAGGGAGATCTAACTCAGCATTGTATAAAATGAAAGAATCCATATCAGAATGTACAGAGTAAACAGGGAAGTTTTCAGGCTTCTCATGGCTACTGACTAAGTACTTCATCAAGGTTTCTCTATATAACCTTTTAGGCTGACCAAATACTGAAATAGTTTCATATGACATGTCTAATTGAATTGATCCTCCAAGTTTAGCACCCCAAGAGCTAGACAATAACATACCATATTTAGGTGGAATATCAGCAACTACTATGTCCATTAAAACAGACTTAGCAGGGTATTGTACTAAAGTGACACACAGATCTTTAATCAAACCTAAACATTTTACCTGACTAGAATCAAATGAAAACAAATCTTTATACGGTCTGGTAATATCTAGATTCAATCATTCCATTACTGATTTTGGCATCAAATTGTGAGATGCTCCAGAATCAAGCATTGCATTATGGAGTATCTTATCATGAACATTCAGGCTTACATAAAATGGAGGAGTTCCTCCACTTTCTGGTTTGCCATTAACCTCAGGGCCAAAAAGAAGTTTGGGTTGATCATCAAGAATGTTTACCGAATCATCCAATCCAGTAATGTTAATGTTTAGGGACTTGGTAATCTGACTCCTATAGACATCATGTTTAGCCAATTCTGATAAAGGAACAGCTATCTTGAGTTTGCCTATTTCAGCTTCTAGATTGAAAGGTTTTTCCGTTTGAGTTTTAGTGTTTTGTACAGTTGGGTTCTCTTTGTTTTTTGGGTCTTCAATGTTTTTCTCATTTTCATGAATAAATTTTTGTTTTGAAGACGTTTCTGGACTAACTTCTACTGTGTCTTTTGCATTTTCCACAGGAGGAAAAGTAGTAGATTGTTGTTTATTGATTGGTTGGTTGTCAAAGACATCTTCAATTATTGGATTTGAAGGGTTGGGTTTTATCCTAGACAAAAATTTTACTTGGGGAATGTTTTGTACAGGGGGAATTTTTTGTTTACCTTTGACATTTTGTTTTGTGGTTTTCTGTTGTTTCTCTGACACATCAATCCGTCTACTTCTCAAGTTGTACTGTTTATGAACCTCGTAGATCGTTGTGTCATAGCCTTCCTTAAAATCAAAAGTCTCACCTGAATGAGTTTGGAATGTTTCGAGGATGTGATTCTCTTGATCACCCTGGGATAGGAAGACTTTTGGTTCATTTTCGTCATCAATCACATTGTTTATTTCTACATCTTCTGTAGGTTCTTCAGAAGTTGAACCTTTAACAAAGTTTTCTTGGAAAGGTGGCCTAATGTTTTGATCAGGGACATTCTTTCCACTATTTTGATTCAGATTCCTCCTAAAGTTCGGGTTTCTAGCAATATTCTGATTGTTAGTAGAAGACTTTCTTTCAATGGTTTCCACTCTGTCTCCTAATCTTTCCATACCTTTAATGATTACATCCAACTTCTTTTCAAAAGCTGAAGGTTCTTCATTCATAGGCATTCTTCTCTCTCCCCTAGCTCTAGCCCGTTTTTCTATCAGGTTTGCTTCTACACTCACCACTATGCTTTGCATTTCGTCTAGTGTTTGAGGAGCTCTTTCCCTAAGGGAATAAGCTATATCGGAGTCAAAACCGTATGGAAATTTAACAAACACAGATTCAGGACGGGGTCTTAAGTTTCGAGGAACTTCATTATATGATTCATTGAATCTTATAATGTAATCTTGCACGGTTTCGTTAGGCCTTCTTCTTAATTTCTCAAATTCTGATAGGATCTGAAGAGGATCCTTCTTTTTCTCCCATCTATTCAAAAATGCCCTATACAAAGCTTCTAAATCAGCAATACTGTTCGGGGTAAGAGCTCTAAACCAAGTTCTAACTTCTCCAGTAAGACTCTGAAAGAAAATTCTCATTCAGATATTATCAGTATCAATCTCATAAAACTCAAAGTAATCAGTCATTCTTTTGGTGTGTTGTTGAGCTGTGTAAGTACCTGATCCATCAAAAGGTGTGATTTTACTCTGGTAATCCTGAGGTAAAGCTGGAGGGTTGGCTGGTAACTATAAAGGGGCGTATCAATTAGCCATTGGAAGATAAAGTGTTGTAATAGGAGTTGATGGTCTAGCATGAGGAGCTAGAGGAGTAGAAGGGATAAAAGGTGTTTGAAAAGTTTGAGAAAAAGTGACTAAACATGGGGATGCTTTAGTAATCACAGAAATGTTTGAACTTTCTTCGAAGGTTTGTTCAGACTGAATAGAGTTATGCAATTCTCTATCAAGATGATGTGACCCAAATTCGTATTGTAAATCTTCAAAGAACACTAGATCTGGAACTAATCTAGATAATTCAGTTTCAGAAAAGTTTACAAACAAATATGTTTCAAATCGTGCATCAAAAGGAATGTCATCAATATATATAATTTTCACAGGACAAGATGCAGATCTAGAAAGTGGTCTAGAACTTCCTGTACTCTCCCGACTTCCTCTTTCAGAACTTTCTTGACTTCCTTGTCTTCTAAGAATCCTGGGAATCATATTTGGATTTTCAAATATTGGTGGTGGATTGGGGTCAGGGTTTGACCTAGTATGTCGAATCCTTTCTGAAGCCAGTTTCCTAGACTATGTGTTTTTTTTTAATTTTTTGGTTTTAATTGAAAGAATAAATACAACTTCTACAAATTCTTCAAGAAATAATGATGTGTGATTAAGATTTCTCAAAGATATGTGTTTTTTTGAATTTTTTGGTTTTAATTGAAAGAATAAATACAACTTCTACAAATTCTTCAAGAAATAATGATGTGTGATTAAGATTTCTCAAAGATATGTTTAAACTAGAGAATCTAATTGAAAATTTTGAAACTAAGATTCAATATATAAGCTAAATCAGAAATAGACTGAAGCAGCATTTATTTATTTTTGCAATTGCAGAGCAAAAGCAATTTCAAAGGCTATCTGGCTGATCTTCAGATTCTGTCCATAGCTTATAAATCAAACAATAGTATTAATAAAATGATTCAGGTCCCCAGTCGAGTCGCCACTATGTTATCACTTAGGTTTTCCTAGAAGTTGTGTAAGAGGAAAGTATACCCAAGGTAACCACAAACCAACCTTTTAGATGCAGAATCTAGCCAATCTGTGTCCAAAGAGGGCTCTCTCTTTATGATTTATCTTTTCTCTTGGAAGGTTTTAGGCTAGTTATAGATTCAAGAGTTTGTTTTGGGAAAATGGTGGAATCCACAAACTAAGGGCAAGATTGAGAGCTTTCAGTCCATTGGGCTATGGAGTCAAAGGATGGCTTTACTGGATTTCTATTCTAAGGACAACATGGTATTACAGGACAAGATAGCTAGACAAAGAAAAATCTTGAAAATTTAAAGTGGATGGGATGAATTTGAAGGGATGAAAGGAAACTAAGAGTCTTTCACCATGTCCAAAAGAAAGA
>APFE030094323.1:184080-198891 GCA_000404065.3 Pinus taeda | reverse complement strand
AGCATTTAAATTACCTAATGAGATCTTGGGTAACAATACCTCAATTTGTAGCAAGGGAATCTTGGGCCATAAGAAATACCGTACATAGGATAATGAACTTTGAAAATGCCAATGAAATCCTTGACTCCTTGAAAGCCAACATAGTTATTGACCATATTTTGGTTGTGAATAATAGACATTTTCTACAATCATAAGTAAACATATCTTTCCAGCACTGGACCCTAACATAAATATTTCGAGTTTAGGAGTTTCTAGTTGTTTCAGAAGCATATCTAGATCTAGATATTACTTATGATAGACGAATTGGTTACATCTTACGACCCTGTGTAGTGCACTCTTTGTAGCATGTCTAAAGTTGTGAAATGTTGTATTTTAGTTTACATTCAAAATATTTCAAATAATTTACTTTAAATTTAACTCAAGAACTTTCATTAAAAAGGCAAGTGCAATTCACGAATCTTATGATAAGCTTAGGAAAGGATATCTTGACACATTTATGTTATTTTTTTGTATGCTAGAAACCCCTCACTTGAATAAGGATGCATGTCATATGTTGGCTTTGATCCCTTTGTGTTGCATGTTTTCAATGGTTATGTTAACCTCTCATGGATAAATTTTGTGATTTGGTCGTTGTATGTATTCATGCTTATTTTAAATTAATAGCATTTTCTATACATAGAAATAAACTTATATGGTAGCTTTTATAAAATTAGAATTGCTTTTATCAGTTCTATTTTAGGAACGGATCTATCCTCTACATCCCATTTTCAATGTAGAATAAAAATCCATGACATGCCTTCCATGAGGCTCCTTTTAAGTCCTCATGGGAAAAGGGAATGTAACTGGGACACTTATGATAGCCAAGGGACCCTCAGAATGGATCAAGGATAGAATATAATCAGTTCTCTTTAGAAAAGAAGGGAACAATGTGAGAACCTTTCCTTGATGTATTTGTAACTAAGGCCATTCAAATCTTCCCTTTCCCACACATTTCCTTCAGTTAAATATTTGTAACATTTTTTTTTTGGTATCATAACCATAAAAACAAGGTTTTATTGACTTTTCCTTTATTTTTTCTTCCAAGATTTCCTTGATCTTCATGCTCTGTGGGAGCCCCATCCATGCTTCTAGATAGATGTTCTTGTGAGATAAAAGTAATTGAATTCTTTATTTCTTTAAGACATTGGATTTATTGTAATGCCTTAAGGGAACAATTTTTTAGACTATTTATTTTGGGATCTCGCTTATATTTTGATCAACTTCCCTAGAGAGATACCAAGGATTACATAGTTTTTATCCTTTAGGAGATGTATTTCAAGAATTTAATTAGAGTTTTAAGCATGTAATCCTCCTCAAACAATTTTTATATTACAAAGTTTTAGTCCTTCCAAGGTTTTTGGAAGACCTGTCCATTTGTTTGCTTATTTTCGTATTTAAGTTTTTTGAATATTTCTTGTTACTTATATCACAAAACACTGGAGGTAAGAGCACTCAACTTCCGAATAAATATTTCTTTTATAAATATCCTTTCATATCCTGAAAAAGTTAAAATTGCCTTGTCTTTTCTTAGGGAACAATGAATTCTTGAAATGATTATATAGTCATATCAAGAACATTGTTATATTTGTTGAAGCTCAAGTTTTTTGTTAATTTTCTTATTTGAATTCCTTGAATATTTCCTCTTTACTTATATCATAACACATTGGAGGCAAGAGCATTTGAATTCTAAATAAATCTTTCATCTATGAATATCCTTTCATATTTTGCAATAGTTAAAGTTGCCCGGTTTTTCTCAGGCGATAATGCATGCTTGAAATGAATATCTAGTCATATCAGGAAGCTTGTTTTATTTGTTGAAGCATGAGACTATTTGGAGGTTTGTTGTTTAGTACTTTTCCATTTCATACATTTTCATGATTAACAACAATATTGATTATCATTCACAAATATTTCAAAGAGCAGATGGCACCCTCAACATTGATCCTTTTCGTTGTTAGCAAAAGTGATAATCAAATTGTTACTTGTGCAAGCTTGAGCATTTTTATTTCTCACATTTTTTGTGTTTCAAATTTCTAATAACATAGATTTAGAGTTACCTAATTTTATGACACATAACTCTAGGATATCACAAAACTAGATAAACAAATCTAAGTTACTGGACATGAGTCTAGAAGTCTCCCAAAAGAATATAATCATTTTAGATACTGGAGCAGAGGGAAAACACTACAAAAATGTTTCTCGACCATTTCCTTATTTTTGAAAAGGTAATTTAAGCATCCAGAAACATTAATCCCACGTTTTGGCCAACACCTAAAACGATTCAGTATTTCTGGAAGTGTTGCAAGCCCAAACAATGACATCTCAAGCCAAATAAATTGGAAAAAAAAAACCAAAAAAAGTGAAAAAACAAGACCCTAAGAGCATATATAGCAACCCTAACCCCAAAAATGAGCCTCAAAACTTATTAAAAATGTCTCTTAGGCTTCCCTTAAGTGCACCAATACTGAATACTTTTTGAGCTCATTCTTTATCTACATTTGACCCTCTTTTTGCTATTTCATCACGAGTGAGTTAAAAATGAAGATATGAAGAATCTCTTGTGTTAACTGAAATTGCAATCCCAAGATCACATCCACTTCCCCTATGAGTATTGCAAGCATATATGACACTAGCTCGTAATCCCCCATGACTAACATGTCTATCTCCATGTGTCTGTGTTTGTGTGTCTGTGGCTTCCCCACCACTTTGTATTCATTTTTTTTCTAATCCGTTGTCTGTTTCTCCCCATGTTTCCATATCCATTTCCATTTCAACGCACCTTAGAAATAAATAGAATTAATCAACAAGGAGAACATAATATAAGCGATACAATCAAATAACAAAAATAACAAAAGAACATAATCGTTTCAGATACTGAAGTAGAGAGAAAACACTGCCAAAATGTTTCTAGGCCATTTCCTTATTTTTGAGAAGGCATTTCAACATCCAGAAACATCAATCCCATGTTTTGGCCCACACTTGAAACAATTAGTTATTTTTGGAGATGTTGTAGGCACAAATAGTGACATTTCAAGCCAAATAAATTTAATGAAAAACACAAAATTTGCAAAAACAAGACCTTAAGAGCATCTACACCAACCCCAACCCCAAAAATGAGGCTCAAAACTTATTAAAAATGTCTCTTGGGCTTCCCTTAAGTGCACCAATATTGAATACTTTCTGAGGTCTTTCTCTATCTACATTTTACCCTCTTTTTTTTATTTAACCGTGAGCGAGTTAAAAATGAAGAGATGCAGAATCTCTTGTGTTAACTGAAATTTCACTCCCAAGATCATATCCACTGCCCGTGTGAGTATTGCGAGCATATATGACACTAGCTCGTAATCCCCCATCACTAACATGTCTATCTCCATGTGTCTGTGTCTCTGTGGTTTCCCCACAACTTTGTATTCATTTTTTTTTCCAATTTGTTGTATCTGTTTCTCCCCATGTTTCCATATCCATTGCCATTTCAATGCAACTTAGAAACAAATAGAATTACTCAACAAGGGAGAACAGAATATAAACAATAAAACCAAATAACAAAAATAACAAATTGGATCCACATACATTTGAATGCTCAACACAAACATAATAGCATTATGGTCACAAACCTATACCTGCTCTTTCCTATAAGGTAGAGGAAACAAAAGAGATTTTGTAAAAGACTAGCCCTAATGTGGTCGATCAAATTCCATTGTTTTACTTTTTCCTTATGAAGAAAATGTGGAGATACACCAGACATCATAAGTAGTAACTTTATGTGATTGATGGTGGATAATATGGGATTATAATTCCATTTTATATGAAATTGGAGTGAAAATTGTGATGACAAGTTGTTCTTTATTTCAGTGCTTAATTCCAAACCTGGAATGCATACAAAATATTAATGGACAATTTTGTGTCTTTGATGGAAAGCTATGATTTTTGCACGGGATCATTGCAACTTTTCTAATTGCATAGAAAAAAATGTCTGAGGTCAATTTTATATTCCTTTTCCTACTATAGGACACTTTTAATTAGATTTGTACTCTGAAGAGTGGCCTACCACACAATTTTTGGCATTACCATATTTAGGAATGAAAAAATGGTGAGCACCACAAGTTATAAAGTCCACCACTGTGTATGAATGGTGGACATCAAAATGTCCCAACCCTACATCCACTTTTATGTGCAACAATGGTCAGTCATTTCAAAATCTATTATCATGCTTAGGGGGTCATATACTAGGATCCAAAATTATGTAGCACATCATTCCAAAATTCTAATCGAGGATCCAATAGAGAGAATGAAAGTACCATCATTCTCCCTATATTTACATCCATAAATAACTCAATGGTCATTCTCCCTACATTTACATCCCTAACTTTTCCTTAGCCAAACATGATTCTACTACTAGATACAATAGCTGCCAAATTTTAGGTGACTTCAATGTTTTCGATGATAACTATATTCTATTACTCATTATATTTATTTCATTTTACCCCAATGACATAGAGTGGCTAGGCCTTTTTTGAGTTACTGTGTTCCACATAGCAAGGATTTATGAAGTGAACATGGAAAGTAGATACTCTGCATTTCCTGGCTCTTTTCTTGGAGCAATATAGTTCAGTTAAGTTCTCTCTTATATTCACTTTCCCTAAATATTACATTGCTTTTTAATCATACACAGCTTAGACATATTTTTCTTGAGAGATGAATCAAAGACCCCCTCAGTAGTTGTACCTTGTATGTTGATTTTTTTTCAATCCCATTGACCACTTCTGCTCACTTAAGAACTTAGGCCATCAATTAAAATTTTAATTGTAATTGCATTTGTTGTAGCTTCATTGGACCACAATGTATTCTATAAAATGCATGGCCTTGTAGGACAACATACTACTCTATAAAATGTATGGTGGTGTAGGACCACTAATTAATTTATACATTTATGGCATCATTATACCTAGCATCAATTCCTACAATCTTGTACAATTCCATTTTTCTGCCATTAATTAACAGACAAACCCATGTACGCAAGGATACCTTATCACTGCTACACTCAGATTGAAACATAAAATTCCATTCGAAATTTATACATAGGTCCTAAACAGGTTGAAGTTGGAACATTTGCTTATTTATAAAATAACTAGGTATTTTGAATTTAGATTACTATGGATGGATACATTTATTGGTTACATATTTTCACATTAGAGGGGTCAAACTCCTTTAAATCATTCTAGATTCTAGATGATGTATTTAGTTAAATGGTTAAACAAGTCCCATAGCTACACTAGTTGTTGGTGTTAATGCTCTTTTGTCGTAAGTCTAAAATTTCCAACCTCTGGATCCCACACATCTATCAGTTGAGCCAAAAGATTGGTTCGGACACAAGACTCTAACCCACAATCCACAACTATTGAAGTAGCCTGCAGTTTTTTGTGTCTTCCATAGTTCGATGAATTATGGACTTCCCAATGAAATTTTAGTTTATTGTCTTTGGTCAGAATTGAAAACTCGATCCTTTGGGATCTGTTGCTAATTAGTATATATAAGCAATATGAATCAAGGGAACAAACAAATTATCTCTCCCTTTCTTTCCAAAAGCAACAATTTTGATAGCTATAAGAGCAAAAACACTTTTAGGTGTTGTCTTAAGGGGATGTATACAATGAAAATTGTTACTGCATAAGCATCACTTGCAATGAAGTGGACGATGGAGTCAATGCCATAAATGAATGGTTGCAACAGTAAAATAATCACTGATGGAAAATGAATATTGTTTACAATTACGTGTGGTGTGGTGAAGTAGGGGTTCAATTATTCATGTCCGTTAAATACTGATGTCTAGAAACACAATAGCACAACAAATATTGCAATTAGAATAATAGTAGTTGGACAACAAGAAAAACTGGCAGGAAAAGACTACTCAATACATAGAGAGAGGGGAAAAGATAAAGTGTCTAGATATCAATCAAGAGTACCCAATGTTTAAAATCTGAACCTAACTAAGAATAACATGAAAAAAGAAATGAAAATCAATATACTTTTGTGAAAGTTAAGATGTAGCAGGACTGAGTTTTGAGAAGGTTTGGCGTTATCCCCATCTTCTATTAATGAAATAATCAATTTTTCTCATATATGCATTCTCCAACCCCACTCTAATTTCCCAAAAATTGAATGGAGTAGATATTTGCATATAAAAACTAAACATGGATGGCACCAACATCTCTTTAGGTAAGGCATGATGTTTAGCCAACTAGAAGGATGGTAAAAACTAGTTAAAAATTAGATCTCTAGAAACCCAATTGCAACTAAAAGACAGAAGGTAGGTGGAAATCACTTTAAAATTTATATTATAGTCATGTTAGCTTTGGACATATCAATAACTAAGATAAATATCAGTGGCCGAATAAGCGTGAAAAATGAATGTTATTATTAGCAACATATAATATTTTTGTATATTGTCTTTTGACAATGGTAAGGTCTCTAGTGTCCAATTGCTCCAGAAGAAGATAAAGAGAGAATAAAAAATAAAGCTTTTTGACAGCTGACTTGATGTACCTTGTCAACTCTAGTTTGCGTTTCCACTACCCCTTTAAAAGGATTTGGCTGCAAAGTTACTATAAGAGAAGGAATATTTCCCAATTCTATGGACTTTGCTATGATGTCTTAAACATTATGTTATGTATAGATTCACTTTGTTAGTATGAAGGATGTTTATTTACATCTCTGAGAAATGCTATGTATTAGGAGGAATAGCCCTAGATTAACATGTGAATGACTAAAAAGAGTGATGCATGGTAAATTTTCATACTGCTTTTATCAATAGTATAATATTGTGCCTCTTATATAGTGAAGTGTGCTAATGTATATGAGGATCTTTGTTGAAAAACCGTAGCACCACTCAAAACTTGTGGAAACCTAGAAACACCTCAAAAATTTCTTGGTATCATCCAAGTGCCCATGAGGTGTATGGAACTCATAAGAAGTTTGTAAATTTTTAATTTGAAGAAAATTGGGACAAATTAACCTTTAATTCATTGCTAAGCATACCGTTCTCACTTTCTAGCAAGATGATATTCTTTTATGGAATTTCATTAGAAGAAACAAAAGTTGTACAAGACATTATTTATTTAAGATTACTCATATTTCAAGGTTTATACCCTATAAATTTATATCCATATTTACTATTACTAATCATTTGCAAGCATTTGAATGACTGATTTCATTACTCAAAACATCATATGTGAAATGGTAAACCCTGCTTTCATATGCTAATCATTAATTTGCTCATCATATATCTGGTATTATAGTTTAGAGATAAGAAAAGGTAGCAAGAGTCTGGTTTTAGGGAAGAAGCTTGTATTTGTTTGGTTTACCACACACCTTTTGTGAAATTAGAATTTGATATTTTTTTTTCGAGAAAACACAGAAACAGGTGAAATGTAAGAAAGTGACCTTGAAAATATATAACTCATGTTGTCTCAATCAAAAACATGATTAATTTGTCAATGTAAGTACTTTAGGTTCTGAATTCGGATATTCCACGGTCTTCATTTTTATGTTGTCGATGTTTCAAGTCTAGAAGAAGACTCATCATCATCAGTCCTGAGGATGAGTCTTGTTCTATACTTGAAATTTCGACAACATAAAAATGAAGACTGTGGAATATTTGAATTCAGAACCTAAAATACCACACCACAGAAATCTACAAACCATTATTGTAAGTACTATTATGATGAAGCTATCCAAATGCTATATATTATTCAAAACATCCATAAATTTTTCTCCCATACAAAAAATCGTAATCGTTGCATGTGGGGAAAATAAAACATTAACAGGTTCTTCTTTAGTGAAAGAACCATGCTATGATAGACCTAAGAAAAATGATAACAACAACCCATTCACACTCAGGGGATCTATATTGATGGTGATCAATGATTTTTGTAGCAGTGGATGGTGATCCCATGTCATATTTGACATCTACATATGTGCTTAAAAATTCTCTGGAAATTATATCACTCGACATATTTTTTGTGTCTACAGAGCGATTGATGGTAAAATATTGAAATTGACAACTCCAATTTATTGCTTCCTTATGAAGGGGTTTTAAATTTTCCTTCCAAACTCGATAGATGCCTTTCATATGATTACATATCAACTCCGAGTTCGTGAAGACTTCGATATCATTGACATGATGTTGTTCTTCCTCTTTTAGGCCTTAAACAAGGGCAATGTAATATGCCTCATTGTTTGTCATCATTCCAGGCAGTTCTCTCTTTCCATGAAATAAATGTTTTGTTTTCATATTGTAAAGGACAAATTTAACAATTGCTCGACCTGGATTTGGAAAGCATGACACTTCAATGCATAAACACCACTTTTGCACCATTTTTTACACTTAAAAAACCTAAAAAATAATATAACAATAAATTCATGTTAAACAAGTAGACAATTATCCATTTATTAATACTCAACATGTTTTTTAGTCATATATAATTAAAAAAAAAAACATATAATTTTTTTCATAGATTCAATGTAAGATTGACTGACAAATTTTGTTGGAGTATCAGAACCAAATTGAATTCTTTCGATATTGTTAGATATAAGTATCGTTATGACTGTTAGAATGTCATATTTCCTACTAGTAGTGATAAGGTGGAGCTAGAAATTCAATTTCAGAGCTTGTAAGAATAATTTTCAAAACAATCAAATTTCTTAAGTGCACCAGTCTTAAAAAGTTCCTGCGTGCTTAGAAAGATACATTGCTGCAATATATGTTGTCTGATGACGTTATTGGGTATATAGTGCAATTTAAGATAGCCTCACAACAACTTTTAATTATTTGAGTAGTTTCTCTGATTTACAATTCTTTCTTTGCAACATTCTAACTAAAATTGAAATTAATGTTCAACATGGTATTGTAACAAAATTAAACAGAAGATAGAATCTCAATAATGGAAAAAATAAATAGCACAGAAGGATGCACACTATTTGGGATGCAAGCCTTTCCTTTAAGATGCAACGTCTTGCCTGATTCACTTTGAACATGGCGTGCCTAAAAGGAAAGATTCCTAAAACAACATGAACAGATGCAATCAAATAAATGTTGGCCATGTTTTTTGAGGGTGACCATTTGCTAAGAAGGACTAGACATGAATGAGAGACCTTTCTACAATGTTTATTTACATCGCAACTCTAGTGGTAGTCTGTCCTCAAAGATTCTCGGTTTTGCCATAATATATGTGAAATTTAGAGTAGGAATCACTATGGTCACATTCCACTACCTGTGGCAAAAGAGATGCACCAGAACAAAGAAAGGGCAATGAAATTTTATATTTTATAGCTATTCAATATTTAACTCAATTCATTTCCTTATTAAAGTCAAAGATGGCACTAGATGTACGATGTATATCATATGCATTTTCCCTAATTATGTGGGTAAGTAAGCGAAAGGCTATTTTAAATAATGTTGACATAGCATGTACTCTCTGAAAGAATGAAAATTTTGTCCCTCTAAGTAGAGTGCCAACATTTTCAAGAAAAATGGGAGAGACCTAAAAAAGTACATAAATTGGTCCAAGAGAGCAGCTCAGAATTTTTTGGAAAATATTAGGAAAAAGGGAAAGGAGGGAATTACAGCCAAATGTGAAAAATGGACCCAAATCACAGTATAGATTAGTTGCAGAAACCACCTTCTTTATCACAACAAATTGAATTTAAGATGGGAACTTATTTGTTGATGAGTATGGACTGCTGGTTCAGTGGTAAAGATAATGGCGAGTTAGGCCATACACTAAGGTTTAATTCCTCAGAGGTATAGATAAGTATTATGGGGCATGTGCAAATTTGGGTGGTTTCAAGGAAAGAATTCAAATCTTTTCAAGGTAGCTTAGGTAAAAAAATGCATGTGTTTAGTGGGTTGCACCTTGAGGGTTCTAGGTAGTCAAGTTCACCTACGTTTCTTCCATTAAATCAAGTTCAACATAGAATTATTTTCTTGCAACATTCTAACTTAAATTGAAATTAATGTTCAATCTAGTCTGTACTCTGTTTTGAGAATTTAGAATGTTAATGTTTTTAAGCTACGAATTTTCTTGATTTATAATTCTTTCTTTGGAACATTCTAACTAAAATTTAAATTAATTTTCAATATCTTAAGTACTCTATTTTGATAATTTCAAATGTTAATGTTTTAAGCTATAAGTTTAAGCTATATGTCTCATTGCCAACTACTCTTGCAAATTTGGTCAACATTTTTGGTCTATATGTACAAAAAAACAGGTTATCATGTGGCATTGCTAGCTTGCTTTCAAAGAGCACAGTCTGGCATCAGAAAGAGACACTGAATTTGAGTTAAATTCAGCACATGTTCTTGTAATTCTAGGGACATAAGTTTGATTATTGATGTATTTAGTTATGTTTTTTTTCCTTAATTCACAACCTATTTTATCCAATCAAATTTACCAATGTTCTCTAGAATTAAATCTAAGTTTTGTTCAATGGAATTGGGCATTAACATTCTTGTATAAGATGGTTCCTTTTACTTACAATGCCTTTCACTTTCATTAGATTAAAAAAGAGGGAAAACTAAAAACATTAGAATATTAACTGGGTTGTGGTACTGACCAATGATAAGTTAATTCATAATTAACAAATTATCAAGGATTCTGTATTCATCGATAGAAGAAAAGACTTAATGTGGAGACAAACAAAAATAAAGAAAGCAAAGTAAAAGAAAATTTTCTAAAAGGCAAGGAAGAAGGGCATAATATTCAATAGACAACAAACAACAAGTGGTGACATGATTGGCCCAAATTGTTCACTCGCTGATCAACTTAACCAGAAATAGAATATTCGGGATGAAAAA
Organism: Pinus taeda; assembly: GCA_000404065.3. Classification (NCBI taxonomy): domain Eukaryota; kingdom Viridiplantae; phylum Streptophyta; class Pinopsida; order Pinales; family Pinaceae; genus Pinus; species Pinus taeda. Next base: position 188,000 of record APFE030094323.1, on the reverse strand, counting down.
GAGAGGTGTTTCAATACCTGGGATCAAAAAATTTAGTGATAAATAAATAGTAAGATCACACTTGGTCAGCAACTGACTATTGTGTAATTTCTCTCAAGTTTGAAATGCTAAAGCTTGTCCTTTAAAAATGGTAAAATGACCAAAACATTCAATGCTTTTGTTTCTGCTAAGTGTAATGTTCTCTTTGTAATAATTGATTTCTTGAGGGATGGTGCTTGGGTGTCAATAGACTGACAGTGGCCCTCCATTAACATGATAATTAACATGTTTCCTATTCACATAATAATTGTGATTGTGGGACATGGTTGACAACAATTTCACATTAGTTGTGAGTTCTTGCTAGGGACAACATACAACTGCTAAGATACCATAATTATTATGTCAACTGGTTGTCCACAGTGTTAATGAGCCTGGTCAGTGGTCAGTGTAATGCCTTGTGTCAACTGGTTGTAAACAGTATGGATTGTACAGAGTGTTACTAAGCTAGGCCAGTGTAATTCCTTATGTAAACTAGTTGTAACTAATACTGGATGACCCTCTATTCATATAAAATGATTAATTGGTTTATATCAACATAATAATTGATCAGTTGTGAGATGAATATGAGGTTGGGTCCATCACTGTAATGTCCAATCACTCATCAATATATCGATCCCTAGCAATTGAGTTCCACAAGTATAAAGAGGCATTTAAAAGGTTTTCTCAAGTTCCTAGCAATTTGATGAAATATTTCTCATATTGCTTTGCAGAGAATATATAATGGCGTTGTAATGGCCATCGCCCTCTCGCTCTTGTTGTTAGGCCTTTGCACGGTTTATTTTGTTCTACCTTGATTATTACATTTCTAGTTGTATATTCAATGTTATTTTGCATTCAATGCTTGCAATCCTGCAGGCAAGTAATGAATTGAATCCAATGATCAACCATTGAAGCAATATGCAGATGATGTCAATATTAACACATAGAGAGGTCATGGACTGTAAAGTCTGAAATGCTAAAGCTTGTCCTTTAAAAATGGTAAAATGACCAAAACATTCAATACCTGGGTTTTTGCTAAGTAGGCACAGGGGACTCTTGTCTAACTGCTCTTTTGCCCTCCCTCACAAAGGAACCCGAGACATTTTACAAACCCAAGACATTGTCCAAAAATGATAATGATGAATTGCTATGGAAAACTGAGGATGTAAAGTTAGGTTTACTTAATTGGTTTTGCAATTCTGATTGTGAGACTATGTTCGAGCTTGATGGCAAATGGGGAGCAGTTTTGTCTTATTTTCCTGATCAATCACCTGGTTTGAGAGTTTGTATGGCAAATGGGGAGCAGTTTATCATGGTGTGAGAGTTGCAACTGACCGGTTTGAGAATTTTGAAGGCAATTCAGTGTTCTAGTTTGTGCAAATGGGGGGATAACATACGCGGTTTTCGCTGTAGTTTGAATATCGACCACCAACTCTAGAAAACCCATCGCCCGCAGCTATATGTGAACAAGAATTATCCATATGGGAGGATTTGTTAGATGATACTATGCATTTAATGTTGAAGGGTGGTGGAGGTTGATGGGGTTGCCGAAAGGTGGTGGAGGGCGGAGGAATTTCTGATCACCAGAGCCGTAAGTTTTTCCGGACAAGAATAAAAATTGGTCAAGTCCTCCACCTAGTTAGGCTACTCCAGTAAAAATGATATTTTTCATAATCTAGAATAATAAATGGACATTTTTTTAATTATTTAAAAAAATGATTTTTTTCATAATATAGAATAATAAATCTATTTTTTGAGAGCATTGGAGTTAATAGGTGTTGAGCCTCAAACCTGCACCTTCCTATACACCCTCTTAGCCTTCTTTCTCCACTCACTTCATTCAACCAGTTGTTAAATCATTGCATTATAGTCTAAAAAGGACTTTTTATATGGTTTTATGACTATACTTATGACTCTTGTTTGGTTTAGTTTTTTTGTTCATGCAGCTGCAGAAACTTGTCAGTTCCCGCAGCCAGTACAGGTTTCTGCAGCTAGCACAAGATTCTACAGCTATTTTGTTAAAAGCTATGCTACAGGTGTCCTATGAAGAAACGAGCTACATGGGCAAGCTTTAGGTGGTGGATACACAGAACGTGTCCCTTCAAATTAGCCAAATCATCCATGGAAGGCCACAATCAACGAAGGTCAAAGACGAGGACAACCAAAGAGTTCAGCGGTGGCACGTCACTGTTTTGGGCACGTGAATGATACGTGGCACAGTCCTCAGCTCATGAAGGCACCAACACACCTAGAGATCGTTCTCGAAACCTGAATCTAACAGCCAACCACTCTGAAGATTTAAAGAACATGATGACACTTAAACTAGATCTCGGCTGAAGGGATCTACGTGTCTCTAAGAACGCAGTTAATAGCGTAGAAGTTTGTTAATTAGCTTTAGTACTTTGGCATTATAAATAACGCATCGTTGAACGCTGTGAAAAAGCTTTTTGATATGTATGAATTCTGAACTGTTTATGTGATTCCAAACTGCTGGTTATCTTATCACCCCACTATTTTATATGCTATTTTTTTAATACATGAGAAGACTTTTCTAAGTTCAGCCGTGTGATTATTTGTTGATTGGATGAAGTGGCAGAGGGCCCCTGCACACTGAAGCCTTGTAAAGTGTTCATTTAGTTCTATTATGTTTTTGTTTTTATCATTAGCTTGCACATAATATACTGTTTGATGTTTCTGCTGTTTATATTTTCCCCTTGTTTTCTTATAGCTGTCAACTGATCAGTGCTTTTCTGCAGGCTTTCTTAGGTAGCCCAGGCAATTTTTCATCTTTTGGATAACTATTGGCATATGAGATCATCTTGTCTTTCCTGCTAACTTTCATTTTCTGAATTTTAAATTCAGCATTGTCCTTTTCAAGTTGTGAATTGTTTATTTCTTTTTCTGCTATGTAGATATCATACTACTCACCACTTTATGGTTTCTTTGTATGGTCAAGTGACTCTATCAGCAAGAAATCAGAATATTACTAACTGTAGTGTGATTTAGTTGTCATATTGCTTACTCATGGTTGCTTTCCACAAGGTAGGTTGAGCTGAATGGTAAAGGACTAGAAGAGTTCAAGTAGTGTGACTAGTTTCTTTTATGCAATTTACTTTCTTGCCATTTAGATATCATATTGCTTGACTTGTTCATGATTACTTCCTACAAGGTAGATTGAGCCGAAGGGTAAAGGATCTGAAGAGTTTAAGTAGTGTGAATTAGTTGCTTTTTTTATGCAATTTACTTTCTTGCCATTTAGATATCATATTGCTTGACTTGTTCATGATTACTTCCTACAAGGTAGATTGAGCCGAAGGGTAAAGGATCTGAAGAGTTTAAGTAGTGTGAATTAGTTGCTTTGCTTTAAGATTGAGTTGTTTTTAGTTTTTACTTTCTTTTTCATTTCGGCAGCAAGGATACTGGGCCATTGTCATTAGTTCACTATTTGATGCATTTATTTCCTCTTAAGAATTGATTTCATTTTAGTTATTTTAAAAGCTTTCTTTTGAGCACTTTCAAGTTTAGAAACCATCACCGTCTACACTCCATACTTCACTTTCATCCTCGCCATCACACATTAGGGAAAAATAAATCCAAAACAAACTAAAAAGCTCAAAACGACAAAAGACTAAGGAAATGGTTATCTAGTACTTATAGTACACTTCACTTCATCAGTTTATGAACCCTGGGTTGACATTTTAAATAGCAATTTAGATCACACTAAATTGACCAAACATTTTGGCGCCATTGCCGGGGAACTGAAATTAGGTAGCCAATTTCTAAAAAAAAAACAAGAAAATTTCAAGGAAGGAAAATTGATAACCTCTCAAAGTATGCTCTCCTCTTGTGCTTAGTGTGATCTGGAGGATCAGAAAAGAGAAAGTTATTGGTTTAATAGTTTC
>APFE030094323.1:138818-158724 GCA_000404065.3 Pinus taeda | reverse complement strand
AATCTATACATATTTGAAGAAGGAGAACAACAATGTTATTTGAGCAAGAATGATGAACATTGGTTATGGCACCGGAGGCTGGGGCATCTAAGCTTTTCACAATTAAGGAAAGCATGCAAGTACCAGGCAATTTGTGGTCTTCCAGACATCAAAATTCCAGACAACACCATATGAAAATCATGTCAGTTTGGGAAGCAAACCAGAACTAACTTTCTTGAAAAAGAAGGATCAACCAGCAGGCCTCTTGAGCTAGTTCATACAGATGTATGTGGTCCATTTAGGACAAGGTCACCTTGAGGAGAAGAATACCTCATATTATTCATTGATGACTTTTCCAGGATGGTTTGGTTAGGAATTATGAAGCACAAGGATGAAGCATTCGAAAAATTCAAATCCTTCAAAGCCTTGGTTGAAAATGAATCAGATTACAAAATTAAGTGCCTCAAGTCCGACAGAGGTGGGGAGTTTACCTCAAATGAATTTTTTGATTTTTGTGAAGAGCATGGAATAATAAGGGAAGTCGCTACAGCTAGGACTCCTCTGCAAAATGGAGTAGCGGAAAGGATGAAAAGAACAATCCAACAAATGGCTCATGCTATGCTTGATGAGTCTGGAACTCCTGCAACCTTCTGGGGTGAAGTTGCATATGCTGCGGTGGTTATTCTCAACAAAACAAATGTCTGAGTAAACAACACTCAAACTCCGCATGAGCTCTGGTATGGTAAGACACCTTCAGTAAAACACTTCAAAATTTTTGGGAGCAAATGCTATATCAAGAACACTGATGAACATCTTGGCAAACTTGAACCTAGAGCAGATGAGGGCATTCTCCTTGGATATTCTCCCTACAACAAAGCATATATAAGTGTTATAACAAAAGACTCGGAAGAATTTTTGACAACATTGATGTAGTGGTTGATGAAAAAGGATACATCCCTAGACAAGTAAATCATGAAGATATCGAAGAGGATGAAGACTACCCTCAAAATCAGACTAATGGTGAAGAGGAAACCCATGAGGAGCCAAAAGAACAGATAAGGGTAGAAGAGAAGACTCCATCTAGGTATGTTCAAAAGAATCATCCTGAATCTCAGATTTTGGGGCAGAAGGAAGCAAGTGTACAAACTAGAAGAACAATTGCAGAAGCCTCAAGCTACTTGGCATTGCTTTCCTCCACTGAGCCACAAAATGTAAAAGAGGCATGCAAAGATGAATGCTGGGTCAAGGCAATGGATGAAGAACTTGAGCAGATTGAAAAGAACAACACTTGGGAGTTGGTTCCTAGACCAAAAGATAAGAATGTCATAGGGACAAAATGGATCTTCAAGAACAAGTTGAATGAGAATGGGGAAGTTATTAGAAACAAAGCTAGACATGTTTGTAAAGGGTATGCTCAACAAGAAGGGATAGACCTTGAAGAAACTTTTGCTCCTGTTGCTAGACTTGAGGCCATCCGAATGTTCCTTTCTCTCTCAAGTTTTCAAAAGTTCAAATTTTTTCAAATGGACGTGAAATCAGCCTTTCTGAATGGGGACTTAGAAGAAGAAGTGTACATTGAGCAACCAGATGGTTTCATCCTTGGGAATGATCCAAATATTGTATGCAGACTAAAAAAGGCTCTCTATGGTCTTAAACAAGCTCCAAGGGCTTGGTACTATCATTTGGACAAGTATCTTCATCAACAAGGATTTTCAAAAGGATCAGCAGATAGCAATCTTTATATCAAAATAGAAAATAACAAATTTCTAATACTTGTTGTGTATGTAGATGACGTTACCTTTGGCAGCAATGAAGAAGCTATGAGTCAAAGCTTTGCCTTGGTGATGCAGAAAGAATTCAAAATGTCTTTTCTTGGAGAACTGACATACTTTCTTGGATTGCAAATCTAACAAAATGAAGGCGGTATCTTCTTGTATCAAACCAAGTACCTCAAGCAAATTCTGAAGAAGTATTGCATGGAAGATGCAAAACTGGTATGTACCCCCATGGTTACAGGATGCCGTCTTAGTGCAAATGATGAATCAGTAGTAGTACACCAGCCAACCTATAGATCTATGATTGGAAGTCTACTTTATTTGACAGGTACCCGACCAAACATCATGCATGCAGTGGGAATAGTTGGAAGATTTCAGGAAAATCCAAAGGAAACTCATCTTTAGACAGTGAAGAGAATTTTCAAATATCTTCAAGGAACTCAAAACTATGGCTTATGGTATCCTAGAGATACAGATCTCACACTTCATGCTTATACAGATGCAGATTGGGCTGGAAGCGTGGATGACAGGAAGAGCACAAGTGGTGGTGCATTCTTTATGGGTTCCAAATTAGTATGTTGGTTCAGCAAGAAAGAGTGTTCGATTGCTTTATCTACAACTGAAGAAGAATATGTGGCTACTGCATCTTGTTGCACCCAACTTCTATGGATGATGCAGACTTTGCAGGACTTTCAAATCACTTGTACACCACCTATCTCCATCTTATGTGATAATACAAGTGCAATTAGCATTTCAAAGAACCCAATAATGCATTCAAAGACCAAGCACATACCGATCAAGTATCACTTTCTCTGGGAACAAGTGTTGGAACAAAAGGTTAAATTGGAGCATGTTCCTTCTAAGGAACAAGTAGCTGATATTCTCACCAAACCACTGCCCAGGGAAATTTTTGAATATCTCAGACAGAAGCTAGGAGTAGTTGATGTATCATCTTGCTGTTAAATCTTGTCTGTTTCAGAGAAAAATGGTGTACGCGTGTTGGATGAGGAGGATCTACGTACATACGCCGTTTTGTGCAGAAAAAGTCGCGTATATGGAGGTTTGATGGATATCAGAAGGAGCAGGCTCTGGTTGAAGTTATTCTGATGTGGGTCTGACAGAGACCATCTGACACAGGTTCAGGGGGAGCAGATATTCTTCTAAATAATGCATTGTTGGCATTATCTTAGAAGCTTTTGATTCTGGTTCATAACTATTGTTGATTTCAAGTGGAACAGAAGTAGAGGGAGAACAGAAGGAAATCTTGGTAGCTGATCTGAATGGTGATTGACAGTTGTTGCTGCTATCAGAGTTGATGACTTTCATATGTCTTGTTGTTTAAATATTTCATCTCTATGTCATGTATCTTTTTTCTTTTATAGTGTCAAGGTCATGTAACAACCTATATTGGTTTCCCCACTATGCCTGGGATGAAGATGTACTATATTTGGTCATCATATGTAATATTCTGATGTATTCCCACTTGGTTGGATGGATGATCCCCACTTGGTTGGGTGATGGATGTATGTATTGAGTCTTTTGGTGATAGGAAGGTCTTGTATGAAGCATAAGTCTTGGTTCTTCTTGAAGAACATCTTTTTGCAGATCTTGCCTACAGTCAGGGGGAGCATGGTCACCATAGCAGGACAAAGATTTCAGCATATACTCAGGGGGAGCACAACCCTTTTCCCTTGATGAAAAAGGGGGAGAATGATCTTGAGGATCTAGGTGTTGCCATCAAGTCCAAAGGGGGAGATTGTTAGCATTATGGCATAGGTTTGGAGCTAATGCAGAGGTGTTGTCCTTGATGGAAACTCACTTTGGTAACAGATCTCAGTTCAGGCACTCAGAGAGAAGAAAAATACATATACGCAGGTTCATCTAAACAAAGACGTGTATACATGCGGGTTATATGTTGAAAAATCGCGTATATGTTGGGGATCATACTTTTGGTCCATGGTAGTTAGTCTTTGGGATTTGAACCTATGTTTTGGACCATGGCATCTCGTCAGATGTGTTGATCCCTAGTTTTGAGTTCATGGTATAGAAATGTTATGGTTTTGGACCATGGTATTGAGGAAGGCCTAAGACTATAAAAGAGGAAGGAGATCATGTGGCAAAGGATCATCTGCATTATTATTGAATATCTAATAAAGTGCTAGAGCTAGTATATTGGTAATTGGGTTGTGATGCAGATCTGGATCTGAATGAAGGAGGAACCTTAGCGTGAAAGAAGGATAAGATCTATTCATGGGTCATAATATTTAAGCTTGAATGATAGTATCTTTATATGATTTTTATCTGCTAGATGTTGCGCTTGCTTGATCTATAAGTCTGATAATCTGGGTTAATTAGTGATTGAAGATCTAAAAGTGTGAATTATCCTTTATAGATCTGTACGCAGGTTCAGTGAAGAGAAGGCGCGTATACACGCAGGCTCAGTGAAGTCATAACGCGTATACGCATGTTTTTTCATATTCATATGTGTATGCACGCATGTTTCAGGATGATAAAGTAGCATATATGTTTTTAAACTGTGATCTTGCTGCTTCCATTCATTGCTGCTGTATTCTGGGTTCTGTTTTGGTGTGTGGTTACTGGTACTATGTTTTGGGTACAGCTGTCAGAAATATCTACTTGATTCAGATCTAATTGGTGAAAAGTGATTGGTTGATGGAGAAGTTCTTAATGGTTGATTGATGCACATGGATCGAGTCTGAAAATTTATGAAACGTGGTCCCTGGAAGAAAGAGAAGGTTGTAGCCTTTTGTAGGCCAGCACCTACGCACTAGTATCTTGGCTAGTGCAAGAGCTAAAGGGGGTTGTAGCTCCCTTCCAGGAGAAGCTGGAAAATGAGAGAGTTGTAGCTCTTTGCAGGTTGCAACCTGCGTACTGGTAAAGGAATGCACCAGTACATTGTAAACAGAAGTTTCTAATTAAAGAAAGATAGAGACGAATTGCAGTAGGTGGTTTTCACCCACATTGGGTTTCCACCTTATATCTTGTGTTCTTGTGTGTTATTGTCTTTCTTCTCTACTTTACTGTCTCTGGTTATTGGTTATTTGATTCTGCATCACGGATTAACAATCATCATCAAAAAGTTAAAGTAAATTAAAAGTTTTCTTTGTATACGCAATTTTCCTTCTGAATAGTTGCGTATATACGCGAGTTTGATTAACTAAAGTAGCGTATACAATTTGGTTTTAGAAAAGGAATAATTGATCCGATAATATTGATTCACCCCCCCTCTCAGTATTATTTCCAACAAAGATCACATCGAGCATCAACAACAAGTTCTCCAACTTTTAAAGGATAATGCCACTTTGGTGCAGATTTGAATGAAGAAAAAGGTAGATCAACATCGCAGTGAAAAAACTTTTGATGTAGGTGATTGGGTATTTTTATGGCTACATCTCAAGAAAGCTATTTCTGAGAAGGAAATGTTGGAAATACTACATGCACTTAATAAATGGTGACCTTACCCAATGGGAAGACACTTCAAGGTACAAATGGATCATGATAGTATTAAATACATTTTCAATCAAATATTATCTTTAGAAGAATAGAAAAAAATGGGTCACAAATATGTTTGGGTTATGACTTTGACATCATCTACAGAAAAGGGAAGAAAATGTTTGTTGTAGATTCACTCTCAAGAAAATATGAGGATGTGGAAGCATTGTTTTGTGCTATTTCTATTATCCAACCAGATTGGATAAACGAAGCAAGGAATGAATGGAAGGGGGACAAACAATTGTGGCCACTCATTCAAAAGTTGCAAAATATCCCAATTCAAACAATATTTCCAGAACTTGAAGAGGAAGGAAAAATCATATTAGAACCTGGAGTAGTGACAAAAATAGGAACCCAACAGCTACGAAATCTACCAATTTCAGAGTATCTCATCATGTGGAAAAACTTACCCGCTAAAGATTCCACATGGGAGGACAAGAATTTTATACGGAAGCATCAGGAACTACTCAAGCATTGAGGACAACACTTTTTGAGCCACCTTGGGTAAATGATCAAGGCAAAGAAGTTCAAACCACCTTCTATGACCATTTCAGTAGAAGTTCTGTAGGAAGGCAAGGAGGAAGACAGTTCTTCCCAGGAGAACTAGCACATTTAGAAAGGGAAGTGGTCAGAGACTTTGGTTCAAAGGCACTATGCAAGGCAAGTGTGTGGAGGCTGAAACAAGAGGGTGTTGTTACTCTCATGCACTATTCAGATCATTATATCAGTCTTTTGGAGACCAAAATTTCTTTTAGTGGGAAGGCGTGATCTAAAATGGATTTTAGATAAAATCCTAAGTCTAAGTGTTCCTCACTAAGGAAAATGAAAGTCCAAGGAAGTTCCTCGACATGGCCCCATTGAAAAGATCTTTTCATTCTGAATTTGCTGCAACTTGAATGGGCGAAATTGGACTTAGGATGCAGAAGTTATCACTCAAAGAAGATGCCCTTTGTTCCTTAGAAAAAGGGGCAAAATCCTTTAAAAATGGAAAATAACCCCATCAAAAGGGAAATCACATTGGACGAGGGAAAAAGAGCAGAATTAAGTGGAGAAGGGGAAGCAACCCCAATTGCCAATCCCTGAAAAATCGGGTTGGAGGAAGGCACATGCACATATAACATAAAGACGGGACCAAGCTGAGCGATATCACAATTGGAGATATAGGCGGATCGCAATCGGCGATTCCATATGGAAAGACCCCAGGTCCATGTCATACGTGATTACGATCAATCACATCACAATATCTCTGATCGCGATATCTCTGATTGATTTGATAGCCCAAATCTTCTGATAAAGATAGAGGGCCAACAACAAGAATCTCTCGAATCCATATCCACCACACACAATACGGGATGACAAGGGGAAGGGAGGGGACACCCGCATATATGACATAACTTCACTTAATTAGCATAACATCGTCCAAGCATATAGAGCCATCATAACATAGGCATATAGAAAAGTGTAACATAACAAAGACTATATATCATATCTCTTAATAAAGAGGCATATAGAATAACCAACATTGATGAGCAGATCAAATCCATATTGAGCAGAGCATATGGAACAACAAAGCATAGCATATAGCTAAGCCAAACATTGTTGAGCATATAGAAGATCGCTTGTGCTGGTCTTATCTACATAACAACGTGCTAAATGGAACCAACATATAGGTAGTAGGAGCACAAACATAAACCGTAAAGTCCTGAACCACATGAGGCAACCAAACTTCCTCCTGCTGTTACATGATCCTTACAAAGCAAAGGATACAAGTAACCATTTGACAATGGTTTTGAGCAGGCAAAATGCCTTATAAATCTCCTCCCCATTCGGCAAGATGAGACATTTGAGTCATCACCTGTAGACAATAAGCTAACTATAGAGAGGAGCAATTGTGACCATTTTTGCTAAAGATTAACCACTACATGATAGATTATCAGAAACCTTGATACTTTGTGGCCATGTTTGCTAATTACTTTAAAGACAAGCTTAAACTTAATAGGGTAAGATTAGGCAGATCAAAACTCAATAAAAAGCATTTTAATTACATAAGCCAGAAACAATGAAAGTTTCCATTTTCATAACTAAATCATTAAATGAGCTTACCTCCTAAGAAATTAGCTGATCAAGAAATAAATCGATGCCACTTCAGGATGCACATCTAACAGAATCAATCCTTTATTCTTAATCCAAATATGGAGACAAACATACTTAAAGCGCATGGAAAGAATGTCGAGAGGATGAAGAACTAGTTCAGAGAATGTGTGAGTATGAAAACAAACTTGCAAGTGTGACAAGTGAACCTGGTCATCCAATAGAGCTCATCCACCTTGCATTGATACAAAACTAGGTAGCACCTTGGGGGCAAAAACTGAGATAGGTCGCATTCATAAATGAAATGTGTAAGTGCTCATTTAAAATATGGACTTCCCAAGGCGCCTCCTACATTTAATGAACCAGCGGGTATGGAAAGATCATGAGAAAGAAAACCTTAATAGCCTACAGAGATGAAGTTACCCTAGGAGTCTTGAACACATAGGATAAGGCTAAGAAGAATCCAATTTGGAGGGTATCCCAGTTGTGCATTTGATGATGGGTCTCTTCGTGAAAGTACCAGGCTTTAGGAATAGGCCCTAATGTTTGGATAAATCATGAACCTAATATTACTTTGGAAACCTCTTTCTGGTCCACTTCTTAATGCATCCCTCTACATGTCCAATGGGGTCATCCATTCCTTCGTATATCTCAGGGAACATGATAGGGTCTTGAGTCGCGCCCTCAATATCAATGATTTGGTGCTCTAGTGGTGCAGTGAACCTCTATTGCAACACTAGTTGGAATTCATCTCAGTTACTTATGTCTTGCTCGTGGGTTGCCTAGAGGTCCTTCCTGCATTTTCTATTAGGTCTCGATAATTTTCTTCATCTAAAGAACCAACGGCTCCAAAACTAGATCACAAGCATGAACTAGGTAACGAATGAAATGTCTTTGTATCCACTCTAGCATCAATCGTTCCTGAATGGTATCTCTAACCATGCACAAACTACTCGCTACAAAAACTACTCTCTAGGAGTTTTGGTTTTGTTTAGTTCACTTCTGATGTCAATCCTAGAGCTTAACCCAAATCTGAGAACAAAGCAACCAATAATGCAATAAATCTAGTGTATTGGTAAAGGCTTGACTCATCAAGCATCAATTGAGGAGGAAAAGGTTCGTACTCTTTGTTTCATGGAGGTGGCATTGGACAACAATTGTCAGAGCCATGCAAACCTTTCCTTTTCTCTCACCACTTGTTTGATTTGTCAAAGGCTTATGAAGAGCAGTTTTATTTTCCCTCACCACGTGGTTGTCCTCTTCCGCACTTTGGGGAAGTGCACTGACAATTGACAATGCAAAATTTGAATGTCTAGTGGTTCCTGGAAATACTGTGCGGATTTTCAAAATGTTTTCTAGCCCTTAGGAAATGTTGAAATACTGTGTGGCTTTTCAAAAATCTTTTCTGGCCCTCGGGTGGTGTTGGTTACAATTTTATTGGTTTCCTGATGTCATGGATTATCATGTGATGAAAGGGATAGTTATATATTGTTTATGGGGGTTTTATATATAGTTTATGATTCAACACACTAGCCTAAATATTGGCAAGTGGGAAGGCTCCTTATCTTGATCTAAAATAGGTGAGGATGCTTTGGCCGTGGTGAAACTAATGGTGGCTAGGGAAAATCCCTAAAGGCAATAGGCTATGGATAAACATCAATAACCCACGAATCTCATATATTTTCTTTAATTGGGGTGTGGTATTTCTCTCGGTGAACTTAATAAATGGATTAAACTATGTCTATGCTTCTATGGCTACTCTCTCTGGGATTGGAGGATATAAATTTGGCTATAAATTTGGATCTATTACTGTCCATGTCCTAATTGTTGCTCTCACTAGATCAATGGGATCTCGATCTCGATTTGAAGGGTATGCTTTATTAATATATGCTACAAGTTTCCATTATTATACCATTACCATTCTATCTACCTTCACATTTTCTTAATAATTAACATATAATTAATATATGAAATTGTACAACACAATTCCAATTCCAAGTTCTCAGCAATGAGAATATTTTGTTTTCACATTATTGACAAGTAATTAATATATGAGGTTCTACATGTAATACACATATTAGAGTGTCCTATAAATAATTGTCTCCAAATCCTTTTCACATTGTAATCACTTCAAAAAATGTCTTTTTAAATTTTTATCACATGAACAAATGTCAAAAGATTAACTAACCACCTACAAAATAGAAAAAAATACATTTCCTACTCAGCAAGGACTTGTTGCTTAGCAACCTATCTTGTTTTATTAGTAGAAACCTTAGCCAACTAAGCTAACTGAATGAAAATTACTCAACTAAGCTAATAAACCATATGATATTAAGAAATATTGGGTATTTCTATTTTTATAAAAAAATGATCTTCATTGTTCACTGCATCAACCTGAATAAGTTTTATAGTCGAAAGTGAAAAACACCAATTGCCCCTATGGGGCATAGATAAGGGACTTCGAATTTTGAAGATACTTTATGTTTAAAATCATTTGTAACCATGAAGAATTAGTTGATGATAGGTTTATCTTGATTCTTAATTTATGGGATTTTGTTATGTGTATTTTATGTATTTTTTTTGAATTAGTTATAGTTTAATTTTTATAATAGATATATGTTAATGTTATCATTAAAACATTTTCCCAAAATATTGTGGGAAACATCAACTTTTAACTTGAAAAAGGAATAAATTATAATACTACAACATTTTGGGAAGAAAACCCCATCATAAAAGATTCAAAGAGATACACCACTCAATAATTATTTACAGAAAATCATTAATATATTAAGGTATGGGAAGATGATAAAACTAACAGATAAAAGCATGTGTGAATGCCCTATGAAATTCCTAAGAATATCCTATCAAAATTGTCATTATGTATTGAAATACCATATTAAGCATGATGAATTTTAGTGGAAAATGTTAGCCCAAGGGCGAAATTTAAGGGGTTTTTCATTTTAGAGGGGTGAAATTTCTATAAAATACCCATTTCATATAGCCCAACTTTTATTTAAAAGTTATTTATTTTTTTCATTTTAACTCAAAAAGAAAGGGGCGGATAAACTATAAAAAGACTCATTTGATCCGATTCGCCTGGTTTGGGAGGTTTGTATTTGGTCCCAATAAATAAAAATATAAATAAAGTGGAGGTATGGTAAATAAATAAAACCTCTTTTTATATTTAGTCCATAACCCTCTTTCTATTTAAGAAGGCTCAAAAAAGAGGTTTAATTTAAGTGAATCCTATGAGCCAAATACCATATTTATAAAAGAAGTATGGTAAATTAATAAAAATATAAATAGACGAAAGGTATGGAAAATAAATAGAATATTTTTTATATTTACTGCATAAGTCACCTTATATTCACGAACACGCAAGGGTGTAAATAAATTAAAATATAAATAAAGTGGAGGCATGGTAAATAAATACAAATATAAATAAACTAGAGGTATGGTAAATAAATACAACCTCTTTTTATATTTAGTCCATAACCCTCTTTCTATTTAAGAAGGCTCAAAAAAGAGGTTTTATTTAAGTGAATCCTATGGGCCAAATACCATATAAATAAAAGAGATATGGTAAATTAATAAAAATATAAATAAACAAGAGGTATGGTAAATAAATAAAACATTTTTTTTCTATTTACTCCATAAGTCACCTTATATTTATGAACACTAAAAAATGTGTTATATTTAGGTGAAGCCGATGGGCCAAATACTATAGGCCGAATACCATGGGCCAAATTATTATTAATACCATGCAAAAAAACATTATTAACCCTAATATTAGTATTAATAAAAATAAAGATGGCGCATGGTCTTGACCTATGGTATTCACGTGGAATCTATACTATTTAAAGGGGGGAATTAAACCAACATAGATCTATCTTTACTTTGGATAAACATTATTAACCCTAATATTAGTATTAATAAAAATAAATATGGCGCATGGTATTGACCTATGGTATTCATGTGGAACGTATACTATTTAAAGGGGGGAATTAAACCAACATAGATCTATCATTACTTTGGATCTACTAAGCGTCAAGAGGGATCAAATATCGTGATATGCAAACTAGCATAGAGTGAAAAAATATTTGATCCCTCTTGGGGCCTGGTAGATCAAGAGTAAAAATGGATATTGTAATTTAATGGCACTTAAACATTTTAATTTGGTTAAAAAATAAAATAAAATAAAAATCAATTATTAATTTTTATAAATTACTAATAATAGTTTTTAAGCTCCAGGTTTATGATAACCCATGGTATTGACCCATGGTAATACCATGGTATTCATGTGAGCATAGACTATTTAAAGGGTAAATTCTATCAGCTTAGATCCATCTTAATTCCGGGTCTACCAAGTGTTGAGAGAGATAAATAGATTTCATACCTCTAGGAGTGGTAGATGTGGAGTTAAGATGGATATTGGTTGGTTTTTATGATAATGAAGATATTAAATAGACTTAGGAAATTATATTATAAAAAGAATCTTAAAGAGAATGGGTTAAAGCTACATTTAGTCACTTCACAAAATTTAGGAAAAATACAAATATCTCCATTAATATTGGTTTGTCTAATTTAAAAAAAAAATCAAAACAGTGAAATCTTATCACTCTTTCCGCATCACCCTCGTAGAAGAGAGATAGTCGCTACCCATATTTCCCACCATTTTTCAAACGTTCTCAATATGATATCTTCATGAAAAATTTAAGGTACTGATGTTGGATTAGTTGTTTGAAAAATATGCTGGTTTGTACAAACTTTCATCTTGTTTGTTATTCTTAGTTTGTCGTAATTATCTGTAAGGGTTGGGCCACTGAACCATATTGTCCTTAAAGGTGGATATTGTGCACCAAAAAGGAAATTAATCCACATGTTACTACGCTGTTAAAAAATGCAAGACATATGAAGGCAATGCATTATGCTAATAGGAAATTTATATTGGGAGAGACGTAATTCAATTTTATTATTTAATTGAAGATTTCCAATTAAAATAATAATAAATCTACATTTATATATTTACATATTGATTGGAAGGCTTATGAAAATAGTCACTTCTTTCCATTAGATCCCCTTCAGGACTTTGGGATACCTAGGGCTTGCTACTTATTGACGTGTTGGGGTAAACAAAAATGGTAGCTTGACAAAAGTGGTAGAAAAAAGATTAATCTATCCTACCTTGACAGAACTGGTGGTTAAGATCAACACCTACAGGAACTTTGTTGTGGAATATTATCAAAACTAATAGAAGGATATGAAAGAGTGTACAGTAAGAACCTTGACAAACACAACCACTGAAACTTGCAACATTGTTTGTAGGAAAAGAAAATTATGTTTCTTTTTTCCAAACATATATGTTAGTTTATTATAGTTTAATGAATATGTTTCCTATCATCATATATGGTTTCATACTTTAACAGAACATTCTCCAAGACTTCATAATGTTTTATTATTCAGTGAAAGCTTTTCCAAGATCTTACAAGATTTTATAATTCTGTGAAAGACTCACCATGCATTTACAAGATAATATAATCTCATGAGAGATTCGCCAAAAAAGTTATATATAAATATTATATTATTGATAAAATTGCCTCCCATTTTCTTATGTATCATGGGGATTCACCCATTTATTATAAATATAAATTTAGGGTGGTTCCTAAAATTTTCCTTGATATTAAGATCTATAATGCATTGAAAGCAAAGTGGTGATCTTGAGATTACTAAAGAAATGGTTTAGTGACCTAGGGTATTGCTTCTTTCTTGGGTATTTGTAGCAAGAATGTATGAGGAAGTTGGCACTAGCTTGGTACATATTTATTTAACTAGATTTGTCTAGATTCTTGTTGACTGAATTTTTATTTTTAACTTGCCTCCCTTGATCAACCAATTACTTTGGTGCACAAGCAACATCTCGCACATAAAATAACTCAAGAAATATGTGATGCCCTAAGATAAGCATTTAGTTGTATTTAAAACATTCTACTACTATCTCTATCCATTAAAGAAGCGTAACATACCATCCATATTAATTAAAGAAGCATAACATACCTTCGTAGATTGTCAGTGAACATTGGCCATGCCCTATGGAGCTAAAAGAGAGTTGATGGCATGATGGCCTTCAATTTCTGGCATAACTTCAATTCAATTTGTGCTAAATCTTTCCTAGACTGATCTAAGAAAGAATGATAGGGTCGAGGACCAAGACCTTCATAGGGTACACTAAACACTCTACACTACCTTGTGGAGCTGAAAGAGAGTTCATGGCGTGATGGCATGCAATTTGTTGCATAACTTCGACGCAATGTGTGCTAAAGCTTGGCAATACTACATGATACTTACCAAGAAATGAGAGGTCTTCACGCTAATCAACCAAAAAGGCTGGAAGACAGGCATTTCGCTGCCATCAAAGGACAACATTGTGCGGGTTAAATAATGTTAAATTTCTCAAGAAACAACAATTGCAAATATGATGAAAATTGTTTTATTTTTGCCTATTCTTTTGTATTTTTTTGCTTTATAAATTGTATATATATCATCCCTATTTCGCATCTTGGATTTTAACTATAAATAGGCATTTTCAAATGGAATCCTTATCTTTGAGTTCGCTCATGGTTTTAAAGAAAATCCATTATCTTCCTGTTAGCTCATGGTTTTGAACTATAACAAACAACCATTACCCGTGAAGTCGTTCCTTCATGAGCCCATGAGTCCAATGCTGAACTCTCTCACCCATTGATGATTAGATAAACATGAGATATTAAGTATAGAAATGATATACCTGATCTAGTTGCTTCAAACATGCATGCTACCTGAGGTGGAGATATAGGTATTTATGATTTACTTGTGACCTTCATCTTGTGGTCTAGTGATGTAGATGAAAAGCCACGTGATGATTGTGATGCAGATGAAGAGTCTTTGGACACCTCTCCCTTACTAGTTGTTATTTTTTGGTTCTCCTTTGCTGGTGATTCTCAGAGCCCAATACAACAATGTGTTCTATTATGGTCGATAACCATTGACCAAGGATGAGGTCGTTACGAAAGGGTGGTGCGGTGGAAAGGTGGAGAGGTACTTTGAAGGAAAATGATAAATTCGAGTGTCCATGGAAGATGATAGCACAAAGACCCACCACGAAGATGCTAGAAGGCAAACATGCAGGACATTCTCTCCCCACTAGACACGATATGATCTAACATGAAACTTTGGTTAAAGTTTGCAGGCTTTTATACGAATTATTATTTGAATTAGTAGACACGACGTGAACTTTGGTTAATGTTTTTGTTTCTATGAATTAATAGACAAGATATAACCAAAGTTAAGGATCTTCCTTTATCTTCCTATCATACTTTAGATACAAATGTTTTTCATATCTAACGTTGCATCCGGAAGTGTGAAGTTTCCAATAAGATGTCGATTTGAAAACTTTGGTTAAAATTTTGTTGCAGCCAAATTTCCACCAAAAACATTGGTTAGATTTTTGGAAAAAAAGTGAATGTTTGGTAAAAAAAAGTTAATGAATAATCAACACTCTAGCGGTCACTAGAGTCCCTTTAGTGCCGAAGGAAATGTATTACGCGGGGATGGTGAATAATTTAGGTATGTTTACTCCACAATTCACCAAGCAAAGAAAACTAACGAGAGCAACTAAATATCAAATTGAAATCACATAGATGATCCACGAGCGTATATTGCGCAAGAGAAACTAATGAATACAACAAAGGTCATTCAGAATTTATCAATATATAAAAGTACACACAAATATACAAGGAATATATGTATGCCATAAATATAAAACCTGAACAAACTCCAAATTGAGCATAGATCACACTGTAAAATGATGATTATTAAATATAATATCAAACACCTATTGTAAGTTGGTATTGACAAAATAGGTAGTGCCCCAGGTATCTTGGAAACTCCTTTAACTTTCCACATAAGTAATATGTTAACATACGTTAAATATATTTGTATCAACATCCTTCAGGTTGGTATCTATTTCTTGTTTTCACCGCGACAATGAAGGTACCACCACCACCAATTTCTTTGCCACGTTAATAGAAATTGATGTGTAATGCCATCAATGTCCCACAAGAAACGCTACAGTAACCAGTTTAATTGTTTGGAAAAACATGGAAAATTGTGAAACTATGAGTTGCACATTCAATGTCTAGATCAAAGGAGAAACTAATGCAACAACTTGGAAATAACTTTCATCAAGAACTTACTAACTGAAACATCTACATAACCAGTAGAACTTTGAAGAACATCACCAATCTTTGATTTTTCTACTCGGTCATTTATATTTTAATATATTTTTCACTCCATTATTTGCTTTTTCTTTTCTTTAGCACAACCACAAAATTTGATTACTTATCAATTTGATCAAGTTAACGATTTGCAGGTAACCAAATGGAAGAGTTGCAATAAGAATGGCATAAAAAGTGCCAAGAAAAGCCAAGGATCATGATGAGAAAAGTCACGCTTAAGCCGGCAAAGTTTGATTTTTTGGACTAGCCGATTTAATCAACTGACTTTTACGTGATTTTTTTGCAGTGGAAAATGTCAGGATTAAATTAAAAAAGTTAGCATTAAATCGAGAGTTTTTCCAAAAAAATCATGAGTGAAGTAGTTTTTTTAATGAATTTAATTTGTTTTTGAAAAATAGGAATTTTATGGAAAATTAGTGAGTTTTTCCAAAAAAAAATAGTAAGTAAGATAGTTTTTTTAACTTTCTTTTCATAAATATTTTTGTGGCTTTTTTTTTCCTGATTTTTTCAAAAACCTCATGGCTTTAACCACTTTTTCAATTTCTAAACCCTTGCCAATTTAATCTGGACTTGGAATTTTTACACATTACTCAGTGGTCTATGATTCTTATTACAGGAAAAGTCACTTTGACATAGCAAAAAGAGAAAGGTACCGGGATCATTTGTTCACATATCAGAGATAGGATTACATTTTCCTAATTTTGAATGACATAGCAAGATTTGGTGGTGAAAATCAAATATGAGCTTATTTGTATTATAAAAGGAGCGATGTAAGGTTGAGCAAAGAGATCAAGATATGTAGAATAAGATGCACATTCTGAAGGTGGTAGATAGTAGGAGAAAGGATTTTGAGAAAAGAAATGTTTGTCAAATGTAAATGTATAGTGACTGTGGAATGCATTTAAATATATAAATTTTGGACTTGGTTTGGTTGAGTCGAATTTACTTATAATGTTTTTATTTTCCTTGGTTATTTTATCTCATCGTCTTCTGGATTTTATGTAATTTTATTTCTCAAGGTTTCAGATGACAAAAGTCTGTTGTTCTGTGATTTGATTTCATAAATTAACAGCAAGTTTGTTGTATTTGTTGTATTTCTTTTTTCTAATTTCTATTAGTTTAATTTATATTTATTCACATTTGGTTAGTATTGTTCTCTAGTGACTTGTGTCTTGACATTGATAATTGATCTGGACATTCTTTTTATTTGGGTTTTTGTGATTTGACTGTAATAACTTTAATTATGCAGAAATTGAATTTTCTTCATATTCATTGGATTAATATTTTTATTATAACAATTTTTAATGTGTTATTTCACTTCATTATTTATTTATCTATTTATCTATTTGACTCATAAATGAATAATGAAAATATTTTTTAATTTTTGGAAATTGTTATAACATTTTATATTATGGACTTTAGCTAGAATTTGATTTCATCTTGTTCATAAAGATTAAAGATTTAAGATTTACATTTATGTAGGTTTCATCTTTACTTTATTATCAAGAAATATCAACATTATAGATGTGTAATTACATTTTAGTTAGAATTCTCATTCATTCTTCATCTTTTCATATCTCATGTCAAGTTACAATGCTTTCTTATGATTATTTTCTTTCTATCATATATTATTTATTTCACTATATATTAAAATATTTAACCATTATTTGTAATCATATTACTACCATAACTTATTAATACAATAACTTAATTAACTTAAACAGTAATACGAATCATAGATTATGCATATTAATTTACGTTCATGCGTGTATATTGTAGCATAGTAATAGGACAAACCACATGTCTTTTCCTTCAAAAGAGGAAGTGGTAAAAGCCTAAGCGGTCAAAGGTTAACAAAGCCTTAAAACTTGTTGAGGGTTACCTTACCAAACAATTTGGGCTATGTGAAGAGTATTGGTCGGGGTTACTTCTTCCTTGTTGACTAAGGTGCATAAAACCTAAGTCAACAACCTTTTAAATATAAATTAGAAAAATATTATATTTCATAAACAAAAGTGGAATCATTATTTTTATTTTTTAGAATAAAATTTAAGTCATATTTTTATTTCTTCGAGAGATGCTTTACCAATATTTTATTGCCCTTTCACATCTTATTATGTTATGTAATGTAATTTACCATTATCTTGATAATTAAATTAAAAAGATAAAATTGAGAAAATTTACATAACTCACGGTATGTATTATGATGAAGTCTATGGATAAATAAAAACTTAAATCCATTTTATACCTGTAGACACTCGATAAATCTAAATTTAAAATAAATCTAGACCACTTAATTAAAATTCAACTTAACATATAATAAAACCAATTAAAATAAATATAAACTACTTAATTAAAAATTCTACATATAATCAATTAATAATTTAATACACAAATATTTAAAAACAAAAACTTTCTGATTATAAATATATTTATTATTAATTAATAACTAAACTATAATAAATATAATACTATTTTGAATATTTTATTTTATTGATATTCTATTAATAATTTTTTTTTCTTCAAGCATCTCTATATAGTTTCCAAATATAATCTCTATCGATTGAATTTATCCGATTTCACCACGGGTGGTATTTTCCACTCTTTCCACTATTAAAAAAAATGGCATTGTAAAAGTATAAGAAAAACTACACATAATAATTAAAAAGAATTAAATTAAACATAATGTTAAAGTGCAATGCTATAATTAAAAGGTATCATTTTTGTTTTAAGATTCACGAATACCAATCTCTACCCTGCAAAATAATATATATTGCTATAGGCCCAGAAATATATATATATATATAATTATAAAGTAATTTGGTAATTTTTAAAATTTATATTAATTAAAAGTATTTTCACTGTATTTATATTATACTATTTATATATAAGATTAATTAATTTTTAAAATATGTCTTAAAAATATTTGTATTTTAGGGTGTTTTAGGAAATTTTAAAAAATTTAATGAGATGATAACATCAATATTTCACATGATCATCACTATGTATTTGTAACTATCAAAGAAAAGGTTTAACATGGAAAATTTGACCACATGATAAGGATAACACTTGGCACCAGGGTTGGAATTTGACGGGCAAAATGCCCGTCACAAGGCATTTTGACCGTATTTCACGTTTAAAAATTTTAAAAAACCATTTTTTGTGATGGGCTTTCAAAGTTCTAAAACGTATTTTTTACTGTTCACTTTTTTGCAAAAACGTCATTACTACCCTCTCAAACAACAGTCTTATAAAGAAGTGCAGTAATATTTGGAATTCTCTAATATTTGTTTTTAGTGAAATAAATTATTGGCATGTTATTAAAGTTATAGGTGTATGTTATTAAAGTTAAGGTATATAATTTGATAAGCAGTAATATATATATGAATGATTAATAATTAAAGTACCGTAATATTTGGAATTTATTATTATAATATTGTTTTATTTAAATTAAATTAAATTCTATATTGTTATATTTAAATAAATTAAGTTTATTGGGTTTATTGCCGCATGTATGATATACATGGGCTTTACATGTACTAAAGGGAGGTCAGCCATGAATAAGCAACCCCCTTAACATGAGGAGGGAAACGTATATATATATGAGTGAAGGAAGAGCTCATTTCACTCATCGACTTTCCCTTGAAGAGCTCTTCACATAAGAGACAAGGGAAGTGCAAACTTACGAGATCTCTCCAGAACCACGTCTAAAAGCCTCACAGGTGTCGTGGAATATACTGGACTCAATCTCGTTTGCTAGATTCGTCCCTCTCATTCCAAGTAGCAGGTCAAACCGTTGATGGTTGGAAGCTCTGCAATAAAAGGACACGTTGGGTCACTTCGCGAGGTAACTTATTAAGGTATAACGATGAACTATCGAGGTTTTATTTGATCTAAGGAAACCCTAATAACATCTGGCTCTGTCAGGTATCCTGTGCATTCCATTGCTCGATAACCTCTATCAGGTAATTTACTCTCTGCTCACGATTTTACTGCTAATTTTTTCCTTCTGATTTGATTTCCGTGTCTAACCTAGTGCGTCTCTGGTTCGCAGGTATTTCAGGTTGTTGTATTACTGTTCGTGTTTCAAAGGAGATTCAAAATGAAAACATTGTCTTACATCAGTTGATGCGTTTGATTTTCAGGTCAGTACTATTTCACGTTGATCCTGAAGCTTGTTTTTTCAGACTACACTACAGGCCTCGTTACTTGAGGGACAGTGCCATTTTAGTGTATTAGGATCTTTTAGGGTTTTAACGTGGGATAGAAAGTTAC